>CAKNYM010050659.1:328291-347814 GCA_932195095.1 Andricus curvator
ATATATATATATATATATATATATATATATATATATATATATTCGCACTGCAACGAGAATGATATCCTTACCGAAGAACAAAAAGGATGTTGTAAGAACTCGCGGGGCAGTAATGATCTATTCACCATAGACGCTGTTGCCAAGACGCAAGCTCTTAACCATCAGAGAAACTTCCATATGGCATGCATTGACTACGAGCAAACGTTTCCTTCTGTACCACATTACTATTTGCGTGAAGTCTTAAAAATTTACAAAATTTGCCCACGCATCATCGACTTTCTAAGTTGTGCGATGATACTTTGGGGTACAAGAATCAAGTATTTTGATCATGGACAACCAAGGATGTCTTGATTAATACGCATTACGACGGTTATCTTTCAAGGAGACTCCTCCAGTGGATTATGGTTCTGTTTAGCGTTGAACCCATTGAGCAAAACAATGAATAGCATATCTCATACTTCAGAATACATGATTATAAGAATGATCACCAACTGATCCATCTTCTATACAGGGTGTTTTTTTTAACTTGGGACAACGAAATATCTCAAAAAATACGCATCCTACGGAAAAAATGTCTGGAATAAAAACTTTTTATTTTCGAGGGGGAAAAAAGATATGCTAAAATTTACCCCGCCCCCACAGGAGGCAGGGGTGAAGGTAACTTTGTAATTTCAAATGGCAACCCCAATTTTTTATCACAGATTCAGATTCTCCTTTACGAAATACGTAAGTTTTATTCGGAAAATTTGTTTCGATTCGCGATAGATGGCGCTGCAATTACGAAAAATGAAATTGTTGACACTACTTTTAGCTCTACCCAGGAATAACGACGCGGACGTAGTAGTTGTCTATTCCCTTCGGGGTGCTTAATTTCGGTGAGTCCCCTTGCCTCTCACCATCCATCGGGGTGCTTGATTTCGGTGAGTCCCCTTGCCTCTCACCACAGGGATGCTTGATTTCGATTAATTATTTTACTATAAGTGCTCAAAATGGTGTCCTCGCACTTCGATGCACTTGTTAATCCGAGCTTTGAAAGATTCCACACAACTCCGAATTGTGTCTGGTGATATTTGTGCACAAGCAGACCTGATTCGCTCGATCATGTTATCATGAGTTGTGGGCACTTCTTGATACACGCGATTCTTTAGATAACCCCACAAATAAAAATCTTCGCGCAACTGTTGGGTCTCGCGCTTCGCGCTCGATCATATATTTATCTCGCGTTTCGCGCTCGATTATGTATTCACATCGCGCTACGCGCTCGGGCGTGTCTAAATCGCGCTTTACGCTCGGTTCCTCTAGATTTTTCAACTTCGTGTTCGACTTTGATGAGAAGAAAAAGTTTGTTTGCAAATATTATAAAATTATCAAAACCTCTACATATTAAGTGATTGTTAAATTTGTTTTTATTTTAGACTGAAAAGGAACTTTATTTACTCAAGGATCTATCGACCTTAAGGAACACATTCTCATCCAGACACTCGCGCCTCGCGCTCGATATTTGATTTGAAAATCATTTGAACCTTGCGTTTCACGCTCGGTTCTGTGCACCGTATGATAGAAACAAAAAAGTTTGAACGCACTTACGGCGTGCGATTTGGTAAATACACTGAGCGCGCACTTTGTGCTTCGTGTTATATGTTCTTCATATACAAATTACTAAATTTGTATTTTATTTCAAATGAAAAATAATGATATAATTTAGGCGACAAATTTTATTCATTAAAATTTTATTTTAGCTTGTGCCGTTTTTCAAAAAAGTTAATTTTTCCATTTTGAATATATTCTTACAACAAAAATTGATTACAAGTTTGTAAATATTTTTTGAATGCACAATTTTTGTTCATTTATCTGTTATCGTACCTTGCATTGTTTTTTCAAAAATTTGATTTTTTTACTGTCAATGTTATTTTCACGAATAAAACAAAAACTACGCATCCTATCGAAACATGATTCACAACAAATTTGTACCTCTTCCTTGGATGAACAAACGTTGTTCTTGTAATTTTTTTCGTAGCTCGTGTTATTCGTCTAAAAATTTGATTTTTCTATTTTCAATGCTGTTTTTTACGAATAAAACAAAAACTACGCGTCATATCAAAAAGTGAATGATAAGAAATTTGTAGATCTTTTTTAGGTGCACAATTTTGGTGGAATGATCTTTTCTCGTATCTTGCATAGTTTCACAGCAAAATGGAATTTTTGATTTTTCATTATTTTTTTGTGCGATCAAAATTTGAATTTTTTATTTTTCGAAAAATTCAAAAAGTTGTTATAAAAATATTATAGGGTGTTCAAGAAGCAACGTTTTTCTCCTCTTGACTTTCTTTCATATCGTGCGTTTTTCGGCTTAAAATGTACATTTTCGTTTGTTTTTTGGAATTTTGAAAATGCTATAACTCCATTAATTTTTTTTAATCACGAAAAGTCATTAGAATATTTTGTTCGTAATTTTGCGTACTACTAATAACCGTACATAGAATTTTTAAATCTTCAAAAAAAGTGGTCTCAAAAATTTTCAAAATGTGCTTACTTTTTGAATTTTCATCCAAAATAGCTGGTTAACGAACTCGTTCTTTCTTTTTAGGCCATAAAAAAGTGTGCCAAAGCTCAATCAAATCTGATCATTTTTTCGAAAGTTATCGTGGCTACAGACAGACAGACAGACTACAGACTACAGACAGACACCTTGGTAAAAATCGTTTTTTCTGGCTCAGGGGGTCTCAAAACGTGGAGATTTGATGAAAACCGAATATGTCAAATTTTACATAAAACCAATACCTTCTCATTAGACTGAGAATGTAAAAATCCGGCGCCGTAAGATCTGGCGATCTGGCAGGCCAATTTACTGGACCTCCTCTACCGATCCATCGTCCATTGAATTCGCGATTGAGTACTTCCCTCGCGATTGCCGCATAATGTGCTGGACAGCCGTCATGTTGAAACCACATGTTGTGTCGCACTTCCAAGCTTAGGTCTTCCAGCAATATTGGAAGTTGGTTTTCTAAAAAGTTACGATATTTTTCACCGTTAAAATTTCCATCAATAAAATACGGACCGATAAGTTGATCTCCAATTATTCCACACCAAACGTTCACGGACCATGGACGCTGATGCTCAACTTCACGCAACCAATGTGGATTTTCTACACTCCAATAATGCATGTTGTGCCGATTAACGTGACCATGATTTGTGAAAGACGACTCGTCTGTGAAGAATACTAGAAAAAAGAAATTCGGGTTTCCTTGTATCTGCTGAACCGCCCATTGACAAAATGTCACTCGGTTCTGAAAATCATTGCCATGAAGTTCTTGATGCAGTGAAATATGATACGGATGATAATTATTACGTTTTAATACCTTCCAAACACTGGATAGAGACATTCCGGAATCGCGGCTTAGTTGTCTAGTACTAACATGAGGGTCATGAGTGACTGCAGCTAAAATTGCAATTTCATTATCAACTCCAGTAACTGTTACTTGACGCTTCCTTTTTTTTCGGTTGTACACTTCCGTCAGTGATGAAGTTTCGGACAACCCGGTAAAAAGAAGCACGTGAAGGAACACTTTCTGGAAAGCCTGAGAGCATCATTGATATTCCTGCCACTTTCTCCATAAATGAGAATCATTTCAATCTTCTGTTGCTGAGATAGAATTTCCATTGTAAAAGTAATGAAGTAAGGTAATGAGGAAATACAACGACACCCAAACCAACTCAAACGAACGTGACCAACAACAATAACCCAAACGAAAGCAACCAACACACCCAAATCAAATGAACACAATTAACCTTCCTAATGAATAAACGTTAAGCACGGACAGACGCGGTTATCGCTCGGCCGGAATGACGTCGAGGATTGTAGACAGTGGAGACTCGATGATATGTAATGTCTACATCCAAAATCGACTGTCGTTAACCAACTGCATTCGGGAATGGTTTTCGACAGTTTTATCACTTTTACTGTCCCGTTGCCAAAAGTTCAAGCACCCCGATGGATGATGAGAGGCAAGGGGACTCACCGAAATTAAGCACCCCGAAGGGAATAGACAACTACTACGTCCGCGTCGTTATTCCTGGGTAGAGCTAAAACTAGTGTCAACAATTTCATTTTTCGCAATTGCAGCGCCATCTATCGCGAATCAAAACAAATTTTCCGAATAAAACTTACGTATTTCGTAAAGGAGAATCTGAATCTGTGATAAAAAATTGGGGTTGCCATTTGAAATTACAAAGTTACCCCCACCCCTGCCTCCTGTGGGGGTGGGGTAAATTTTAGCAAATCTTTTTTCCCCTCGAAAATAAAAAGTTTTTATTCCAGACATTTTTTCCGTAGGATGCGTATTTTTTTAGATATTTCGTTGCCTCAAGTTAAAAAAAACACCCTGTATATCGATGACCTGCAGCTATACGTTAGTGAAAAGCAGAATATGCAGCAAGTGATCGATGTCACAAAGCAGTTTTCCAATGATATCTACATGGAGTTCGGACTAGATAAATTCAGAAGGAGGAAGCCTTGAGTGTCAGGGCAGAAATCAAAGAGGAATTAGAAACTCAATGGAGACAAAATCTACGGCGAGCTTCTCAAAACGTCAGATCAACATGAAGTGGATAGTGAGGCATCCGATATTTAGCTTGTAAAGTCCTAAAAAAGACGCCGTCTTTCCAGAAACGGAATAATTTGTCGTTGCGATTGAAGAAAGGGTTGTCAGCACCAGAAATTATAACCGGCACGTGTTACATCAAGAAGTGGTTGACCGGGGCCGATTATATGGAGATGCCAACAAATCTATCAAACACATTATTACTGGTTGACGCGTAATGGCTCATAGACAATATACGCACAGTCATTATGGTGTAGCGGGCATTATACATCAACAACTTGCCCTAAACCTAGGACTCTTAAAAGAATGGATTTCTTTCTATAGACACATTCCAGTGTTTTTGTCAGAAAACGAAGATTACATCTTATATTGGGATTTTCCTATCCGGGTGGATCATTATATCCGAGCTGATCGACCCGACAACGTGATGTGCAAGAAAAAAGGTGAAAGAGTCTACATTATCGACATTGCTTGCCCACTTAACCGGAATTTGCAGGCAACCTATACAACCAAGGTCCATAACCATAAGTATAGTGAGCTAAGGCGTGAAGTGAAGACAATATGGAGAAATGTGAAAGATGCATCCATTTATCCTATTGTGATTTCGGCTGCAGACAGTGTGCGCGCAGGATGCACTGAACATCATGAGCATTTAGGAGTCAGTAAGGTACTGGTAGCAGCTCAGAAAGCGGTTTTGTTGAACACATGTCGCATTGTAGAAAACTTCCTAGACCATGAGCAAGTAGGTGACTAAAAACTTATGGATTGGCAGATGGTAGCTCTAAGAAAGCATCCAGAGGCGACTAATATTACCGTCAACGCTCACGGCTGCTGTATAAGACAACAGCGGTAAAAGGCGAACTCCAAGCTACACCATGCTTCTAATTTTGTCCCTATTACAACATAGCCGTAAAAGATTTCAAAATCCATATTAAATTAAGTCATAACATTCTCATCTCATCAGTTACTTGACTTAGTCCGTTGCTGATGACGAAAAACTGGGTTGATCCGAGAACATGCCTCGGTGGCTCAGGTGGTTCGGGGCTCAGACTTTACGTTAGAGGTCCGGGGTTTGATCTGTGATCCGGTACCTCTGGAGATTTTTCCCTGTACCTTTACTGATGTTATGTTAGTTCGGATCCCACCTTATGTTATATGCCCTCCAATCATGCACTTGTTTGTAACCCAGTCCGTGAATGGTGGGATAAAGAACCATGCTTTGTTCAATGTGTCAGATCATTTGATTGCGTCACAAAAATACGTCCGTGACTGATGATAAATACCGTAACATCCCCGTGCAGCCTATTAAAAACAAAATCCAACTCCCAACAAAATTGCCTTCGACATATTGGACTGAGACTGTCTTAAGCCTGAGACAAAAATGAGCTTCCTTATTTTTTGTTTGTTATTATTAATAATAATAAATAACAATTTATTATAGTAATATTTCATGTACAATAATAAATGAATATGAAATAATAATAATACAATATTACAATAATTTTTCTATAATTATAAAATAATAATAATAATTCATTAAATCATTTTTTTTAACTCCACACAATAAAACAAAACAATTGAAAAAGCATTGTAGTCTGTCAAGTTTTCCTCTGTAGAATTATTAGAATTAAAATAATAAAAAAACGCACAAAAAACGCATTTTGAATAATTGTCATGATTGTTTTATATTATTGGGACTAAAAACACTTATAATTTTCTATGTAGTAAACTACTTTTTTGACGGAGTATAATTTACAAATAATAAAAATAATACTACATATCTACACTAAAATTAACTGATATAGTAAAAGAAATTGCGTGATTCTACAGCAGAATTCAGTCCTTGACAAAAAAAAAAAATATTTCTTAATTCATCAAAGTCAAAAGTATTTAATATTTCGAATCGATAAAACTTGATCAGCTATATGGTACACAAAGTTAAAATTCAGGAAAAAAGCGATTAACTTTTCTCTATTTTAAGATTACAGAATATTACCTCTATCTTAATTATTTAATTTTACAATCACGTTCTTGTCTCACAACTTGTAAGTTATGCATAGAATCGAAATTTCACATCTGAAAAATTTTCCTTGTAACATTTCACATTTCATAAAGCATCAAAAATGTGTTAAAACATAACTGTTTAGTAAATTTTAACATTGATAAACGCAATAACATATATTTTAACCCTTTATAACTTCAAGTATGACTAGAGAAAGACAAAATATTGTAGGAGACTCCTGGTTAAAGCAGAAAAATCTTAAAATTCATGTCTAAAAAAAACATACGATTTTTTTATGTTTTTAATTGAAAAATTAAATAAAAAATATCGACGGCTCCATTCAATATGAGTCTATGTGCTGATAGCGCCGTGTATGAGACTATGCGCTGTGCATAAGCATAGGGAATAGTCTCATACAGAGCGCTGGTAGCACATAGACTCATATTGAATGGAGGCGTCGATATATAATCTGTAATATGTGACTGTCATGCACTGACAAAGACTGAGCTGGCGATCACTTGAAAATCTCAAATGGCAGATTGGCGATTACTAGATTTTTCTGCACTATTATTTATAATATTTTACTAATATTCTGGTATGTTCTAGAACATTTTTGAAATGCAGTAGAGTTTTTAAAACTTTCAAATATTAAAAAATGTCTTTTTTGCAAGAATTTTTGCTGAAGGCCTTCATTTTGGAATTGAGTGGAGCTATCGCGGCATTTAATGACTGAAAACACAGGGTAATGTACACTGATTGCTATACTATCAATTAAAACTGAATAAACGTGATATTTTGGGGGTGAAAGTCGCTCGGAATAATTTTCAGTTCAATGAGGCAAAGCACGTGCCAAAGTATGAGAAAAAAGTGTAGAAAAAAAGGGTTCATTCCGAGATCCATTCTATTTTTCAGAGGCCGAAAGATGTCCACCAGATGTGGAAAATGGTGGAAATAGAATATAAATAGAACGACTTTTATACCCAAAGGATCAGTTTAATTCAGTTTACAATAATAGCATCGCAATCAATATACATGACCCTACATTTTCAGCAATAAGAGGGCGCGAAAGCACTTTTCAATTCATAAGTAAAGACATTGAATAAAAATGCTTGCAAAAACCAATATGACGAACTAAATTTCAAAATTGTTACATATTTGTCTGAAAATTGGTAGAAGGGAGTTTCGGAGGACTTTTATGTCGAATTTGACGTATAAAAATTACAAATTCAATATGGCGGATCAAATATGGTGGCCAAGATTGAAAAATTTGCATATCTTTGTCTGAAACTTGGTATAAGGGAAATTTTGGGGTCGCTGATTTCGCGAGTTATACGGTAAAAATTACAAATGTAATAAATAAACTTTTTTGGAATTGCATGTCACTTTATACATGGAGTTTTCAAAGGTCAATAACTGCAAAATGCAGAAGATGAAATTAATACTCAAATAAGTTTTCTAGTAGAACGCCTGCAATCAGCCTACAAAAATTGTGGTTACCAGAACCTACCACGTGGTGGCTGCAGCGTGATTTCAGACCCCTTATTACGGGGTGCTTTTTTATCATGAGTCCCCTTGCCTCTCACGAATCGGGGTTCTTTATTTTTGTGAAGAATCCCACTTCAACCAAGTTTCATATAAATTTGGAAAACATTTTGATAATATGAGTACCATATTAACTCCGGCATTTGGAATTTTGAATTTTTGACGTGAAATTTCAAATCAACGACCCCAAAAACTCCCTTGTACCAAGTTTCAGAAATTATATAAAAATGTCATACCTTTGGCCGCTATACTGGATCTACCATTTTGAATTTGTAATTTTAGACGTCAAATTCGAAATCAGCGACCCGGGAAGACTCAAGTTTCAGAAAAATGCGACGTAAAATCGAATTTTGGCCACTTTTGGTAGTTTCTGGCCTACTGAGCTGTGAATTTTATCATGTACATGCATAATTACCTATAGTTCTCTATGTGTTATTATCTCGTACTTTTGGATTTTTTTTATGTGTTTTGACTTCTCACTGTAAAAACTAGAGATCTCTTTTTTTACGGTATCATATTTTTCGCGTCCTGCTTTTGAATAGGATGACTTCGTGCTGTTATTTTTAATGCGAAAATTAAGGCAACTTAAGGGTTGTTTTGGGGAAATTTTTTTTCGCGGATTTCAAGAGCCCAAAAAAAGCCCAAAATTCTGGTGAAATTGAATTTTTATTATTTTGTGGTTTTAGGAAGGGGAGGTGTTAGGTTAATGTAAGCTAGCACCTCCACAAATACATTGAATATTGGAGTTTAGGCAAAGCTTTTATCATTTCATGAAAAGTCTTCATGAAATATGAATCCGTCATTATTTTTTAATTTCAGTCACTTTAAGCCCCATCAATGGAGTCCCAAAAATGACATCATTAAATTTTAGTGAGGTTTTTGCATAATATTTATATTAATTGTTTCATTTGATTTGGATGGCCGAAGTTTAGTAAAAGTTTCAAAGTCAGCTTTCTTCGAAGGGCCTATATAAAAATAGTTGGCGCACGTATCAAACCTACATTGGCACTATATATTGGCATCTATGTGAATAAAAAAGCCTGTAAATGTTTTGAAGATGAAAATATATGGTACAAAGTAAGTGAAACTAATAAAACAAAATAAAGTTTTAAACATTCGGACCGAAAATCGAGATGAAAAATGTGTGCATTTTTCAAATTTTTCTTCGAACTTATGTTTTAGAATGGCAGCAACCATTTTTTTTTTGTAAATAGCCGTAAGTTGCCTATTTTAACATATTTTTTCATAGAATTAATCAAAGTAAGCGATCTGAGTTTAAAAAAATCGTTTAATTTTCAACAAAAAAATTACTGTTTTATTTTTCAGAAGTTTTATCCAACTTATCTCGAAAATTGTCTGATTGTTTTTCACAACATATATTTTGTTCATTAACATAGTTTGAGCCATTTTCAAGAAAAACTTACGGCATTAATTTGGTTCCGATGCGGGCTCAACTTTTATATGCTCATTTTGCTAAGCGCTTTTTGCTTATTATCTTCCACGAATTTTTTACATCAAAAATAATTATTAGAATGAATTATAATCATTATTTAATTTCTTGCGCGTATTCACACGGCGGCAATGAGACACTGAATTGATACATTTGAATATCCATTATAGACCTCAATACTGAAAATAATACTATTTATTATTTAATAACTTTTTGTTATCAATTGCATGTTTATAATCGCATCAACTGCCAGGATCATTAGCGACTGTACTATGGGGTTAATTATAAATTGTGGGGTATCTTTAGGATAGTATACCAAGGAAAAGAAGCGAAGCTTTCTGAAAATACATCCAACCTCACTTCCTGCTTTGGGAATCGAACCCGCGCCAGCGTGGCTACCAAGGCTGCAGTGTTGGAACATAAGACAATCACGATATCATCTGAGCCACAATGACTCCCTTATTTAATAAATTGTTCAATCTATTTCTTATATTTGATTTATGCTATTTAGAAGTATTTCAAATATTCGCGCCACATCTCAAACAAATCGTTCAATAAACGTTGTGACAAGACAAAGTAACAATCTTCCCAGGTAAAAAAGTTATATAAAGTTTATTTAATGTATTTTCTATATTGTATGATTCATATATGAATCAGATTTGAAAGACATATGAAAATGAGTTTGTATAACTTTTTCATTTGGGATTTCAATTTTAAACTGGCCCTTGTAGGCACACTTGATACCATTAACTCTTTTTATTGTTTTTGATAGCCGAAAACCAATAAGGGAGTATTCGTTCGTTTCTATTAGAAAATTTAACTTCAAGGTTCGAGAACGTTTAGTTTTCTTTTTGGTAGAAATTTTCCGTGGGGAAAAATTTAAAACATTCAAAATATTTTTATTTTTTCGAAATTCTTTTTTTATTAAACTCCAGAAATCTTTTGGAACTTAAGTATAATTCGACAAAAATTGAATTTGTGACTATGCTTAATCTACTCAGAATTATAAAAAGAGTTAATTCTTAATAGTTTGGGGAAGCGTGAATGTACCCTTCTCCCGTTTGAAAAAAGTGAGTTATTAACCCTTCACATCCTAGAATTATTTCGAAAGCCTTTTAAGAACTCTAGAACTATTGAAGGGGTACTCACAACCAGGCCTGATGAGTGGGAGGGGGGGGGGATAACTGGGAGATTCTCCCAGGTCCCGGAGTTATCGAGGGGGCCCGGAGTTTCTGGTACTGTTAGGAAATAATTATTTAAAAAAAAAAAAAAAAATTCTTTATTAATTATATTGACTGCGATTGTGATTATTTCAACATAAAATTATACTATGAAAGCCTAAAAGCATCCTGCATCAGCTTGAATTCTGAATTTTCAAAATTACATATAGGGACCCGTCATTCCCACTCCCTGGGCCCGGTTTTCCTCTCTACGGACCTGCTCACAACTCTAAACAAATTTCGAACTTTTAATATTCTCGAAGGGTATGATGAGTTGTAATTCTGTCTAAAAATTATAGTATTATAAAAATTATAAAATTTGTATTTGTATTTGTATTTATTCATGAAAATTTCTTAGGGCTAGATAGCCCTATAAGGAAGAGGTGATACATATTACAATTAAAATGAGACGGTGATCAATATAACAATTGAAATTAAAAATAGGTATTTAACAGGAGTAAAAAAAAGAACTAAAATACACATAATTAGATGTGGTCTATTACCAGTAATATTGTAAATGTTCATACACAAATATACATACTTAAAAGTAAATACATTCATATGCACCCTTATATATGTTTTTAACTCAAGGATTTAGGTGTTACCAATGTGTAATTTCGAGAGTAGGATTTGAAGTTTCAAATAAGTAACCAAAGAGGAGTTTTCTAAAGTGATATTGTGAAGATGCATTTCTCATTGTTATAGGTAGTTTGTTCCAAAGACGAGCACCGCGAATAATGAAAGATCTTTGCATTTTACACGTGTGGTGTGGCCTAATTTTGAGTACTGTTTTCCATCCACGGAGTTTGGAACGTGTCGATTGATCTTTGTCAATAAAATAGAAGAGGTTCAGATAATAGTGTGGAGCTTCATTACTGAATATGCTGTAAAGCAAGTTACCCATAAAAAATTCTCTTCTTTTGGCAACGTTAAGAAGTCCTGCTCTTTCTCTATACTGGGTAATATGTTCACTTTTTGGGATGTCATAGATGAACCGAGTGCAAGCATTAAGCGTACGTTCAAGCTTTGCATTCAGTTCATCAGTAATATCGCCATATACCACACAGCTGTAGTCAAAGAAAGGGAGGATGAGGCTTTTAATTAGGAGGATACGCGTTGGAGTAAGAAGTGATTCTTTATTCCTGTTAAGCTGTCGGAGGACTCTAAAGGTTTTCCTCGAAATATCCGCAACTTGTTCATTCCAAGTAAGAGAGCGATTAAGAATATAGCCTAAATCTTTCGCAGAATCTACAAAGGGGATAAGACGCCCCTCCATCAAGAGAAATCAGAGTGTTATTAAACTTTAAAATTTGTTTTATGTATACTTTATTATCTTTCTTAACCATAACATTTTCTTTTTTATTATATTTTATTGTGAGGCAATAAAAACTTATACAATATTTTGACAATTTTTCAGAAGAGCCAAGAAACTTTCTCGAAAATCGATTTTTGTATTTAGAGACAAAAAAAAACCTGCTTCCGAGATACGTAGTATCGACCTTCTTATGTATTTTTCCCTCTGACCTTACAATTAGAGAAATAAAGATATCGGACTACATTTTTTGAAATCTATAGATAATATTTTTGTGCATTTTATAATCTAATGGAAATGGCAATGGACTTAGTACCGTATAGCTTTCTACACTATTTTGTAGAAAACATGAATATTTGTAGTATTAGCACTGTAATAATACTTGTAGTACTTGTTGAATATTTGTAGCATTATCAACATATCAAAAAAATATTTCTGGTTTTGAGTAACCCTTCAATAGTTCTAGAGTTCTTAAGAGGCTTTCGAAATAATTTTAGGACCTAATGGATCAAGAACTCAATTCAATTTTGGTCGCATTATCCTTTAGTTTCAAAAGATTTCTGGAATTCAATAAAAAAGTAATTTCGGAAAAATCAAAATATTTAAAATGTTTTAAATGGTTCCCCACAGAAGATTTCTACCAAAAAGTCTCATAACACTGTTTGAGCAAGTTAAATTTCAAAGTACTACAAAAATTGCAGAAAACTGAGCGTTCCCGGACCTTGAAGTTAAATTTGCTAATAGAACTGAACGAATGTCCCCTTATTGCTCTTCTGCTATCAAAAACTATAAGAAGAGTAAAGGGTATTAAGTGTGCCTACAAGGGCCACTTTAAAATTGAAAGCCTAGATGAAAAAGATATACAAGCTTATTTTCATACGTCTCTCAAATCTGACTTATATATAAATCATACAATATAAAAAATATATGAAATCAATTTTTATAACTTTTTTACCTGGGTAGAATATTACTTTGTCTTGTCACGACGTTGATTGAACGATAGATCAGAAGAAAAGATACCGGAAGTCCAAAGTGGATTTATGCCAGGAAGATCATCTACGGATCAAATAATTAGCTTAAGGCCATGTTACGAGTGGGTCACGTGACCGGATTCCTACCTTACCGACACTTTTTTCAAAATCAACTTACGTTCACACGAAACGTGATATCGAGTTGAAAATTTGGGATAATAAATAAGAAGCTCTAAGAAAGGCGGCTAAATAATTTTTTTTTTGTTTTTTTCATGATTATTAAAATTTAGAACCAGAGCCGCCTTTCTTAGCGCTTCTTATTTGATATCCCAAATTTTCAACTCGATATCGCATTTCGTGTGAACGTAAGTTGATTTTGAAAAAAAGTGTCGGTAAGGTAGGAATCCGGTCACGTGACCCACTCGTAACATGGCCTTAAGACAGATCACAGAAAAAAGTTGGTGAGCAGGAAAGAAAGCTTTCTGTGCAGTTGTTGACCTAGAAGAAGCATTTGACAAGGTGAATAGAGGTGAATTTTGAGAAGTCGGCGTCAATGCATGGCTCCTGCTAGCAATGAAAACAATATATGCAGGTAGCAAAGGGAGTGTAAGGGTTAATCGGAAACTGAGTGACTGGTTCAATATTATGCAAGGCGTTGAACAAGGATGCGTTATGTCCTCATGGCTATTCATCATATTTATCGATAAGTGTCTAAGAATGGCTCTCTTCGACGAAGAAGGTGTAGATCTCGAGACAGTGGGGGTACGTGGGTTAGGTTTCGCAGATGATAAGGTTGCTATGGCAGAATCAATAGAGGACTTGTAAGGAATGTTGAGCAAACTGAATACAAGTGTGAAGAACGTGGCCTCAAAATTAACGTAAATAAAACAATAATGATGGTGTTTGGAGGAGAAGGTGAGAAAACAATGTGCAACATTGTCCTAAATGATGAGAGAATAGAAACAGTTGATATGTACGTATATCTGGGTAGCATATTCATTAATGACGGAAAGATAGATGGGGAGTTAGATAGGAGCATAAACGAAGGTAAGAAGGGTATTGGTAGAGCAAGGTCCATTATCAGAAGTAAAAATAAATCACAAAAGGCTAAAATGGCAATACATAATTCTATATTTGTACCGACTGTGCTATACGGTTGCGAGACATGGACCTGTCAAGAAAAGGATAAGAGTAAAATTATCGCAATTGACACGAAATTCCTGCGCAAAATATGCGAGACAACACTGATGGACAAAGTGAGAAACAAAATAATCCTCAAAGAATGCGGTGCAGAAGGGACACTAGTTGACGTATGTTGAAAGAATGAAAGGCGAACGACTGACGCAACAAGTGTATAAAAGTAAAGTAAATGACAGTGTGCCAAGATGCAGACCGCGGAAAGAATGGTTAGAATGTGTTTAATGAGACCTTAATTCGAAGAGACATAAGAAGCCATAGCAACACGAGAGCTTGCATGAAAAAATGCATGGACGTGAAGGAAGATAGAGAAGTATGCCAGGACAAAAAATTGTGGCGAAAAATAGTTTATAAAAAGAGTGCCAGTAGAGTGAATGACGCCTGAAACAAAAGACCTTGGATACTGATGGGCCCGAGTGGGGAACCTCACGTGACGACCTTGTGAGACTCTTCACTTGATGTGATCGCTAGAGAAATTGATCAGCAACCTGGGTCGGAGCAGTGTTGTGGAATGAACGTGTTATTTAAATAAATAACACGAGAGTTCTAGATCAATCTAAAAAATCTATACCTCCTTCCTCACATAACTTCTTTTCTCATCGAGCGAGTCACGCCTATGCCGAAAAGGAAATGGCTCAATAGTGTAATAATAATAAAAATGTAATAAATAAATTGAACAATACATTAAATAATAAAGATGATGGATATTTGAATGTATCAATTCAGTCTCTCACCGCCGCCGTGTAACTGCGCACAAGAACTTACATAATAACTATCAATTATTGAAATTATTATTCTGAATGGCAAAAATCCGTGGAAGATAATAAGCAAAGAGCGCTCAGCTAAATGAGGATATGAACGTTGAGCCCGTATCAGAACCAAATTAATGCCGGAAGTTTTCTCGAAAACGGCTCAACCAATGTTAATGAACAAAATATATGTTGTGAAAAACAATGAGACAATTTTCGAGAAAAGTTGAATAAAAATTCTGACAAATAAAACTTGTTTCCTCTCAATATTTTCAACATTAAATTTAAAAAATTATGAAAAACACGCAATAACTGTTTTGGGAAACTCAAAAATATTGGGAGAGCTGTAATCAAAATTTGAACTTTTGGTTTTTGGGTCACCCTATAAGTATAATATAGAAGTCAAAACATATAAAAAAACCAATTGTACGAGACAGTATAAAACATAGAGAACTATAGGGAATTATGTATGTATATAATGTAATTCACAGCACAGTAGGCCGGGAACCACCAAAAGTGACCAAAATTCGATTGTACGTCGAATTTGTCTGAAACTTGGGTCTTTTCGGGTAATTTATTTCGAATTCAAAATCCAAAATTACAAATTCAAAATGGCGAATCCAATATAGCGGCCGAAATTTTCTTATAATTTTCTGAAACTTGGTTTAAGGGAGTTTTTGGGGTCGTTGATTTTGAATTTGAAGACAGAAATTTCAACTTTCAAATGCCAGATTCAATATAACACTTATATTATCCAAATATTGTCCAGGTTTATGTCTTCATAAAAATCAAGCACCCCGATTCGTGAGAGGCAAGGGGACTCACCATAGACAAGCAACTCTGTAATAAGGGTTTTGAAATCGCACTGCGGCCTGCACGTGGTAGGTCCTGGAAACCACAACTTTTGTGGGCTGATTGCAGGCGTTCTACTAGAAAACTTATTTAAGTTTTAATTTCATCTTCAGCATTTTGCAGTCGTTTACCTTTAAAAACTCCATGTATAAAGTTAAATGCAATTCCGAAAAAATTTATTTATTACAGCCGCCATACTGGATCCGCTATTTTCAGTTCTGCTATTTTGATATTATACTCGGAATCAGTGACCCCCAGGACGACATTCTACCAAGTTTTATACAAATCTTGACAAAATTTTGATAATTTGAGTGGCATATTGGATCAGCCATTTTGAATTTGTGATTTCTACCGTAAAACTCAAAATCAGCGACTCCATAATCTCCCTTATACCAAGTTTCAGACAAACATATAAAAATTTAGCAATTTTGGCCACCATATTTGATCCGCCATATTGAATTTGTAATTTTTGACGTCAAATTCGAAGTCAACGTCCACAAAAACTCCTTTATACCAATTTCCAGACAAATATGTTAAAAAGGTGAAATTGAGTTCACCATATTGGATCAGTCATTTTGAATTTGTAATTCTTGACGTCGAATTCCGGTTCCTGGCCCGCTATGCGGTCCACCCCTAAGAATATGGGGGAAAAATCAGAAAAATTTTGGTATTTTCTGGAACATTTTTGGAACAGACTTCTATGCTATCATTGAAAACTAAATTAAAATGATCCTTCGGGCATAAAAGTCGCTCAGAGTAATCTTGAGTTTAATAAGGCAAGGCGCATGCCGAAGTATTAGAAGAAATCTGCTTCGCAGTCGATTTTGTCCAAAATGCGAACTTTTCTACATATCAAATGCATTTTATATTCCTTTCTGTATCTCGGCCTGGGACTGCTTACTCAGATATTGTAAAATGAAGTACAAAATTTATTCTTCATGATTACTTTAATATTTTTCTTTATTCTGCATTAATTTTTATTCTCACCTACCCTGAAAAATGTATCATTTCAAAAAATAAATGATTATAGAGACAAGAACAGAAAAATGAAAATGCTAGTTAAAGAAAGCATGGATGAAATCAAAGCGGAAGAAGAGTATTAATTTTTTTCGTATTTTGTGTCGTTTTTCGCAATTTTTTTTAATGTTATTTTTTGTGATCAAAACAAAAACTACGCTCCTATCAGAGAATGCTTAATAAAAAGTTTTATAGCTCTTTTTGGGGCAAACAACTTTGGCTGTTATTTTTTTTTTGTTTCTTGTGTCGTTTTTCCAAAAATTTAATTTTTTATTTTCAATTTTATTTTTTGCGATTGAAACAAAAAATACGCGTCCTATTAAACAATGATCAATAGAAAATGTATAGGTCTTTTTGGCGCAAACGACTTTTGTCTCTTATGTCGTTTTTCCAAAAATGTTATTCTTTCATTTTCAATGATATTTTTTACGATTAAAACAAAAACTACGCATCCTATTAAAAAGTGATTCATAACAAACTTGTAGATCTTTTTTGGGTGCAAAATTTTTGTCAAATCATATTTTTTTCGTACTTTGCATAGTTTGACCGCAAAATGGAAATTTTGATCTTTCATTATTTTTTTGTGTGTGGTTAAAACCAGAACCGTTGATCAAAAAATGCTGGTTAACAAACTCGATCTTTCTCTTTGGTCCTTGGAACTGTGTGACAAATTTCAACCTAATCCGATTGGTCTTTCAAAAGTTATCCAGTATACAGACGACAACGACAACGACGACAACAACGACAACGATAAGGACAACGATAGGCAAAAACCATCGTAAAACCTGTTTTTTCGGGTTCAGGGGGTCTCGAAATGTGGAGATTTACAGAAATCCCCAGTAGTCAGTTTTTGCATAGAACGAATACCTTCTCATCATGATGAGATTATAAAAATGTAGAAAAAAAGAGTCCATTCTTTTTCCATCATTTTCCACATCTGGTGGACATCTTTCTGCCACTAGAAAATAAAATGGACCTAGGAATAAAAGCGTTTAACAAAAATGCTTGCATAAACGATATTTTCAAGTATTTATGTAAAAGTTTCAAAAACTCTACTACATTTCAACAATGTTTTAGAACATACCAGAATATTTATAAAATATTATAAATAAAAGTGCAGAAAAACCTAGTAATCGCACTTAAACAACCTATGTAAAATTCAAGTTTGATCATTATTTCATAAATAAAAATTAATTTTTAATACGGAACAACATCCAAGTTAATAACAAACATTTATTGCCTTCTGGATATACGAATACTTGAGTCCTACTTTCTTTCACCATGACGAATGAATTTGAAGATTTTTCTGCTTTAACCAGGAGTCTCCCACAATATTTTTTTTTCCTCTAGTTGTACTTGAAGTTATAAAAGGTTAATATATACGTTATTGCGTTTATCAATGTTAAAATTTACTGAATATTTATGTTTTAACACATTTTTGATGCTTTATTTCTTATTTTTCTTATATAACTGGGCGTTATGTACCTTATGTACTTTATGTACTTCATGCGAAAAACACATCTGTTTAGTCGCAGCTATCACTTGTTTGTGGGAAAAATAATTGCTCCAAAGTTCGCCGCTGAGGCGCTATCATCACTGATTCCATAGCTTATATTTGTTTCATGATAATTATAGAACAAAACCGTTGTAATAAATTCACCCTCGATACCAGTAAGGTAAGCAAGAAGAAGATATATAATTATTTTGCTTCTATTGCAAGAACTGCCCTGTATAATTATGTAGTAGAAGTTATTGAAAGTTCTCCAGTTACTCTGACTTACGGATGGGGATAGATTCATAATATATTTTCCCTTTTCTAAACCTGAGTAGTAAGATAATCACTTTGTGTGGCGAATGCACTTCCTCGAATAAACACTATATCAGTTTAATATGTAAAAGCTTGCGCCGAAATATGGGCATATTTGATAGAAGACATTACAAAATCAATATATATATATATATATATATATATATATATATATATCTCGGTTCGTCTATCGGTTTGTGGATTCATTATATTATAGAGTTTTAAAAGCACGGAAATCTCAATTTTCAATTCATGTTATATACGTAACTACTATATAACGCCCCAGGTGATGTAAGCAGATAGAGGTAAGTAAGATAGAGGCAGTATTCTGTAATCTTAAAATGGGGAAAAGTTCATCGCTTTTTTCCTGAATTTGAACTCTTTCGTGCCATATGTATAGCTAATCAAGTTTTATCGATTCGAAATATTATATACTTTCAGCTTTGATGAAATAAGAAATAATATGTAGAATCACGCAATTTTTTCAGTATATAAGTTAATTTTATTGCAGATATGTAGTATCATTTTTGTTATTTGTAAATTATTGTAAGTACTTACATTAAAATAATCAAAAGAAATCACGACAGTTATTCAGAATGCTGCTTTTTGTGCGCACAATAAACAAATGTAGGATGATTTTGGTTAATGATAAAAATAAATGGAATCTAAAATATTCGAACATATTGCATAAATATATCATTGTCACTGATTTGTTATTGGGTTTACGATTCCACAAAATTAAACTCTACATGGCAAAACTCAATACAGATAATTCTACACCTAGGGACTCTACACAGTCATCG
>CAKNYM010050659.1:352070-370969 GCA_932195095.1 Andricus curvator
TGTTTTGAGTCTAACTAAACTGTACCCAAAATAATTTATTAAGTAATATGTTTAAAGCCGTACACAAAACTAAAATCAATTTTAAAAAATCATACATAATGAAGTCCTACAGCGTGAACTTCTGCACATATTTTCATTAATAATACTCTACGCTCGTCAAAATAACTAATTGTCTTTAAATTATTGTATCAAAAAATAATATTTCACAAAAATCCTTTTGCTACAATATTTATTTGATTTTTTAAGAATCTTGTATACAATACCCCCAGTTTTTATATAAATGTAGTTTAAAATGCATTATTCTACTAAACAATAATTCTTCCAAATAATACAATATTTGAATATTTGAATTCTGAAAATTTTGTACTTAACTAAAAACCGTATTGAAGTTTAAGGTAGACGTTATTCGCTATGTTTATTTATAATAATTACCTTGAATAATATTATGAAAAAAGATGAAGAATTATTATAAAATAATTTTCGACAATTTCACTTTGTAAAATGTTCTTATCATAACCAGTGGCGTAACCACTGTAACTGTGTTATCACTAAGCAATTTATAAATCGGCCTTCTTTTTAATTTGAAACGGACCTCCTAAAAATGATGCGGTGGGGGCATGCACGTTTCTGGTTACGACACTAAACTTATTTATTTACCATTTCAAATAGTATGGTTGGCAATCTCGCTCAGCACTTATTCCCCCTACTTAACGCTTTTTCTATAGTAAGTGTTTGTAAGTTTTACATTAGCGTAACGCTCTAGGCAAGTAAACTTCAAATTAAAAATGTTAAATAGTGAATCTGACTATCAAATTTTTCCGGGTTTTGAATTGGAAGTTAAATTATTTTTATTTTTATTTGTTTTAAATTAATTATTCAGTTTCAAATTGCTTATTTTTTAATATCTGATTTATAATTGCTCATTTTAAGTGAACAGTCAAATACTTATAAATATTTAAAAAATGGTTCTTTTTTTAACAGAAGTTTTTTATTGAACGGGTTAAAAAGTGGATAGCAAAATTTTGCAAACTGTAATAAACACAAAGTATTACAAGTACATTAACTGAAGCGCTCTTATGACACAAATGAAGCTGATATATTCAGCTACGTGATGAGACTTCAGTAAAAATGAAGTCATAACCCAATAAAAAGCTTTTGGTATTATTTTGGATACTTGAAATTTTGTCCACTGTTGGAAAGTTTGCCCTACAGCGGACAATCGATTGTACACCGTGGAGCTGATTAGAAATATGTATTTATACGTACCCTGCTTAAAATTTCGGATAGGACTCGGTTAGAAAGCGGTTAAAAGTGGGTTCTAACTGACTCTAACCGGTGTATAACTGGATTTTATCCCGGGGTTGTAACCGGCACCCATCCGGTTTCTATTCGGCATCATGTAATATTTGTACCCGATTCCTAACAGGTTCTTCACTGGCCCCTATCCGAATTTCGTCCCTGGGTTGTAAACGTCACCTGACCGGTTTGTAACTGGGTCCTCAAAATATTCCTAACCGTTTCTTAACCGGTCTCAAACCGGATTTTGTCTCAGAGTTGTAACTGGCACCTAAACGGTTTCTATTCGGCATCATATAATACTTGTACCCACCAGCGTCAATTGCCTTTTAGGAACCGGTTAGAGACCAGTTAGAAACTAACTTTGGTCTTTGAAAATATTTTATTTCTGTTTTAGATCGCCGGATAGACCCGATTAGGACCGACTAGAGCACAAGCCATTGTCAAGTGCCTTTTAGGAACCGCTTGGAGATCAGATAGAAATTAACTTCGGTCTTTCACAATATTTTATTTCGGTTTTTGATCGCCGGATAGAACACGGTTAGGGCCGGTGAGAGCACACACCTGTGTCTAGTGCCTTTTAGGAACCGGTTAGAGATCAGCTAGAAACTAACTTCGGTTACAATATTTAATTTCTGTTTTCGATCCCCGCATAGAACCCGGTTAGGACCCGTTAGATTACACACGAGTGTCAAGTGCCTTTCAGAAACCGGTTAGAGACCAGTTAGAAACTAACTTCGGTCTGACAATATTTGATTTCTGTTTTCGATCTCCGGATAGAATCCGGTTAGGACCAGTCAGAATATTTTCACAACTTATTTTCTGTTACCATTTTCCGGATAAGGACCAGTTAGTATCCGGTTGCGTTCCGGATATTGAAATTAAGGCCAGTTAAGAAACGGTTAGAGACGGTTAGAACCCAAATGGGTTTCTACCCAGTTCCTATCTGGTTTCTAAATGGTTGTTATCTGAAATTTTAAGCAGGGTACCTATAAAATTTATTCTATACCCACCCTACTATAAAAACAACCAGAACAGTGACGCAATTTCTATTTCAGATAATATTAGTTAAAGTATAATGACAGTCAGGTTATGTGAGTTTGGAATGGCCGCCAACATTTCCGCGTCGAAAGTAACTAGAAAATAACCCCAGATAACAATCGTGCGACGCATTGAACCCGCACGTCATGCGAGGCACGTCGTGCGTGCGAAAATGCATTAATTTTGCCAACACGTGCCTCGTTTAAGTGATGGGCACCAGAGTGCGAGAAGAATGCGTCGCATTTCGCTGTCACGCAGTGTTGATATTATGCGACGCACATCGTGTAGGTACGGTGATGGCCGGGGATGACGTAAATTAACGGAAATTTTAAATGATCAAATTTAAAAATTAACGTAATATTAAAAATATTAAAAAACTAATTATTGAACTGGGCTTAACATGTTTTGGTCCAAGCGCAATGGTGTTTCACCGCTCTTGAAAATTCTTGTGAACTTTAATTTTTGGAAATTGAATTTAATGAATAATATCAAAAAATATTTGTTAAATAATAATTTTATCATTTTCAGGGACCGTTTGCTCTCTGCCCAAAAAATTGTATACCCTCTTCTACCATGCGGCGGTTCAATTATAAATAAAACATTTGTAGATACATTAAGTTTTGAAAAAATTTTAATTCATTAACTCACTTAAGCATAATTTTTATCATTATATATGAAAAAATATATAATCGTTTAAATAATATCAATAATAATATAAGTTTAAAATGTACTGAGCGAAATCTTTATTGAAATATATGATCATTTTCAAAAAGCGCGCGATGGCAGTATATCAACGATACGCGTAGTAAATACAATCGCTAAACGCTCGCTTGACTAGTGCGGAATGTGTCATTTTTTCTCCATTTGCAAAGAAGAAGAAGTCATTGTTTTTTCCTGCTCCCGGCGTCTCTTATTGTGTCTCCATTTTTCACTTGTTGTTTTACATTTAAAACAATTAAATTAATTATTTATTAACCCTCCCATTAGACCTGCACTTCGTGCGTGCTATCTGCCCGCACGCATTATGACTGCACGACGTGCGACCCATGTGTGCATCAATTGATGTCGCAGCTGTGTGATCATATACGTGCACGACGTGCGGGGTAACCCGGACGAATACCCGCACAATTTGCGCATCGTGCATGCACAATTGTTATCTGGGATTATAGAAATTTACATGGTGATTGATTTGGGTGATCAGCTGTTTCTTCCATTAGACAAGTGTACCAACCTACGAGTGTAAATGATCTCTATAACTTTTCACTGAAAATCCACTGTAGGAAGGACGCTGATATCCACAGTAGGAAAATAAAAGTGTCAAACAATATGTTTATAACAATTATCTGACATATAATATATGATTCTTAGGTTAAAAGTATTATACATTAATAACCAAGCAACATTTATTGGTAAACAAAATTGCTCTGAGAAAATTAAATTTACTTTACAAAATTACGAATCTTCAGAACAAAGTTACTTGATAATGTCAAAAACAATATTTTTGGATTATTTCTGACATTTTAATTAATTAGAACCCGACATTACATCTTAAGATGCATTTTCGTCAACATAAAGCATACGCAATCTGTAAATTAAGTTTATTTTAGGCATTTCGCTGTTATTTAAAATTATCCACTTTAGGAAGCTATCCACTGTTTCCCCTACGCTTAAACATGAAGACCTAAAATGGAAAACTGTTAAAGTAAAAGATTTTAGAATTGCGCATTATGAACTAAATGATTTCATAATCGAAAAAGCTAACAATTGATCTTAGCGTTTAAAAAAGCTTTAATAGAAAGTATTTTAAATTGCATTATATCGCGTTATATCAAATTTTTCGAATAGAATGAAGAGAGCAGAAATTTGGTATCGCTCCGCATCATGACTCAATAATTGAAGTAGTTTTCTATAGATTCCTGCACCGACATTTACCGACATTGTAGAAGATAGAATGAAACGTTCTCTTGAAGAAAAGATATTACGTCAAAGTATCTGGAAGTTGCATAATATGTGAAATGTTAGGGTCAACCACCGAAAACGCGTGTGCGTGTACCCTGTACATATGCGGGTGTGTGGGCGGAAGCTCGTTTGACGTTGCAGCTTACGATATGATGAGAAGAAGAAGAAATTATGAAGATTCTTACCTGATAATGATAATAGCACCAAAAATTTCGCTGGAAATGCGATCGTCTGCACGTGCTTGTAATATGATATGGAGATAAGATTGCTGTGAAAATGATGGGAACGAATTCTTCAGGTTGTTTTCCTTTCTAGAACCTTCAGCGGTGTATGCCATAACTTATATTAAATGCTTATTGTAATGGCGTCATATTTCATACAAAATAATCTAACAGTATCCCATTTTGATGGCGTTATCCTAGTTCCAGGAATCCTTATCTACAGGATTACATATTTTGCCAATATTGTGTGTAAAATGATATAGGGTAATATTTGATGAGAAAATATGAATTATTAATATAAATTCATTATAATTCAATTCGCGTTTCAGTAAGAAATAATACAACTGGATGATAAAGATTACCTGACAGTTGGGTACAATGAGATGTAGATTACCTACCAGTTAGGTAAAATGAGTCGAACTGTTAAGTACAGTTTCAATCAAAGAAAACAAAGTCTACCTCTCTAAATATGTGAATTCTACATCCCAGTCATGTCAAATTTCGTGCGCCAGCAAAAAAAAACATTCTTGCTACAACCAAATTCTGTGGAAGGCCATCCCACTACTAAACACAAATACTTACACATATCATACAATTTTATAAGCATATTGTTGGCACATGTACACAATTCAACTTAAATAATTACAATTAATTACAATACATTACGTAGAATATAATCGCACACTTTTAAATATATTAACGCTATTAGAAATTGAAATCGCTAACAATTTAACCTCACGGCTAACCTAACACGTGGAATATCGAGACAAAATCTCGGCTATAAAGTTAAAGTACGAGTACGTCAGGTCCGCGCAAAAAGTTACCTGATACCCATTTCATTGGAATTTTTTATATCCAGTTTTTGAGTTATTAAATATTTAAGTTGGACCAATCAGGAGCGCGGTATAAACAGTCCCGTGTACGTGAGCGGGAGTCCAACTTAGTGTACTGACTGCTGTTCTCCTCTCGCTAACAACACCTTAGCGCTCACTTCAATAATACTGCGTTAAACGCCCAAGAAGATAATAAGTAGATAGTTTAATTAGTAAAACTATAGGGTAAATAGAATCTTCTCAATCCGAGATTTCCTTATTTTGGGCTTGATTCTATTTTAAATTAATACTTATGTTTGGTATAGTTCGCTCCCAGCATGAAGAGTTCAATATGTGATGCTCATTTAGTCCAAGTAGTTGCATGTATGAATATTATACTCACGGTATTAGTATATATAGGTTTTTTGTAAGCTATCTGTTCTTTTTCTTTTTGTTAAGCCTTTTAAGTGACATTAAAATCTGTCTATCTGAATAATAGCTACGATGGTAAAAGAGTTCAAGGGCAAGCTAAAATTCGCTAACTGGAACGCGCATAGTATTTTGAAGAAGAGGGCGGAAATTGACATAATTCTCGCGGAGTTTGATCTGGACGTGTTAAGTGTTACTAAAACTTGGCTCGATTCAAAGCAGGTTTGGGGATTCCCTGGCTACGCAACTCACAGGTGTGACAGACTTGGAGATTGAGGGGGTGGTTCGGCTATTTTAGTCAAAAAAGGTCTTCGTTTCAGGAAGCTTGACCTGGGTGGTCTCTTACTACGAGACTTGGATGCAGTAGGCATTATTCTGCTTACCTTCATGGGCTCTATTGCAGTTCTGTCGGTCTATTGTCCTCCCCTGCGTGATACTAAATATGACACTTGGTGGAATGTGGTGCACGGTTTGAGAGGATGCCTCGGGGATTGAATTGAGTACGGCTGTTTCTGACAGGGACCTAGTTCGCCTGAATGACCATGAGCCTACTTTCCTTTCTTCTCCGGGACAATCTGGTTCAAACCTGGGTTTTGTATTTCTTTCCGCTTATCTAGCTCACCTGGCCTCGGTGGAAGTTTCGGAGGACACCTACCACTCCGATCATTTTCTGGTGTGTGGGTGTATCGACGCTACCCCTACGATGTCCAGCTCCTCATCTAGGAGATTTAACATCAAATCTTTCGATTGGTTTCTCTTCCGCAAAGGCGTTGAGGAGTTGATTCCATCCGATGTTCAGGAATTTAATGGCGGTTTAAACCCGTCTAGAGTGTATGAGAATTTTATGGACCATGTGTTAAAAATTCTCGTGGGATGTATGTCGTTCTGATTTGGCTCGCATGGGGACAGGAAGAAGGTTCAACCCTCGTGGTGGAATTCCGAATGTGATGAGGCATTAGTGCATTCAAAATCAAATGCGAGTACAACTGGTATAGTTACGGATCAGAATTCTCGCGAATTACAAAAACTCCAGGATGATCTAGTTGCTGCTCACATTCCTCCAGTGGAAATTCCCCTTTAGTCTGCGATCGACGGAACAGATCCTATGAACATGCAATTTTCGAAGCATGAGTTTGAAGTAGCTCTCAAGGCTTGTCAGGCGAGGACTTCTCCAGGGCTGGATGGTATTACTTATGGGATTGTAAGGGGCTTCTCCACTAGTGTTCTGGACTTCACATATCTCCTCTTCAATAGGATATTTGCGACTTCTATATACCCAGGAGTCTGGACGGAGACACTGGTGATTTTCATTCCAAAACATGCTGGGAAGAGATTTCGCCCAATATCTCTGACTTCCTGTATGGAAAAGCTGTTTGAGAGACCGGTACAGAGGCGGTTGGAGTTTATGGTTAAGAAGAGGAACTGGATACCTAGGTTTCAATATGGCTTTCGGCGGAGTAGATTGGCTCTTGATTATATGACCTCGGTTGCTACTGAAGTGATCCAGGGTCTATGTGAGGCGGAATCTACTTTGGCTTTTGCTGTTGACAGAAAGGGAGCCTTCAATGCAGTTCTTCCAGGGGTGCTCATAGATAATCTCAGGAAACTGGGTGTTCCTGCTAGAATCTTAAATTATTGGTTTTATCTCCAATCCTGTTCAACGTTGATCTTGGAAGGCTTGAAGATTGTCCTTCGTGAGGAGTGAGGGCCTGACAGTATGCAGATGACCTGTTATTGATGGTTAAAAAATCGGGACATAGGGGCGGCCTTGGATCTTCTTAGAAGTGCGGTTATACTGCTTTCGATCTGGCTTAAGTCATTGGATCTATCTATATCGTTACCAAAATTCCAGCTTTGCGTCTTCACAAGAGGTCGCGTTGTTCTGGAGGAGATCACACTTGTAATTGATGGGCAGGTAATAAACTGTCAAGCTGCCTTGATGTGCCTGGGGATTGTGCAGGATATGCGTCTTACATGGGTTCCGCACATTAAATACATTTCAGGCAATGCCAATGTTAGAGGTGGCTCGACTGGAGTCTACGTTCGAACTCAACGTGATTGGAAGGAATTATGCACTCACTGGACTGATTTACTACCTAGAAGTTTTCATTGAAAAATTACAGCGTGGTGAATTTTATGTTTAGTTCTGGCCGTTTGCTGAATAGCAATAAGCTACAATCAAGAAGAAGACACGGCAATCGGTCTGGTGCTGCCTCTCGCTGCTGGTCGTAGAATCAACATTTGTGAGTTCCCATTTTGGTCATGATTAGGGGTGTTGGCTTGAGTGTAGCTTGTCTAGTCACGTTCACGTGAGTTTACAAGGTTAGGTTTGGGCTTCGACGAGATCCTGGAAAGTTTCTTTCATATTTACCGGGTTTAATTTCAGAAACTTCGTTACAACTCCCCCGGACCTAGCCAAAGCCTACCGGCTTTACTTCTCGCAACGTGATTGTCTCTTCGTCACTCCATCAGCCTCCCCAGCCCCACGTTCCAACATGGTCAATACCAATGAAGGAGAAGAAAAATAAAAAAAAACTCTAGGTTAGTCACCTACGGGTCCTCGACGGTTCTTCCAGCATCTCAGGAACCTACTTCTTTTACCTGAACCATCCGGGCTACTCGAATTCTTGACTGAGAAGGAGAGCAACTACTTCCAACCTACCTTATCTTTACGATCCCATACTTCACCAAGTTTACCTAGAACATCCCTACTGGATCTTGCTGAGCTAAGGATCGTTATCTCATTCTTTCGTCCCTTGCACCTAGCTCCAAGTACTGGCAAATGAAAAGAAACAATTGTCATGATACCTTATTTATTCATTGGCCCCCTATTGACCCAATTTTGATACTTATTATTGTATGATTTTTCTTAACTTGGGAGGTGACTGATACCCAAAAACTCCCCAAGCCAAAAAAAGGGCCTACTTATTTCTACAATACTTTGGGCCTGCGGGGTTTAGGAGGAACTATCTCTAACTAACTATCTACCAACAGCCATACCACGCTGAAAAAAACAGTTCTCGTCAGATCACTGAAGTTAAGCAGCGTTGGGCGCGGTTAGCACTTGGATGGGTGACCATTCGAGAAAACTGAGTGCTGTTGGCACATCGTGGGTGTGGTGAGCCCACACTTGTAGTTATTTACTACAAGTTATCAATCTAGAAACACTACCCGTATCGGGTAGTGTCACGCCTACCCCGAAAGGGAAATGGCTTAATGGTATACATACATCAGGGAAGGAGTGACTTTTATATTTTCTTATTGTTTGATGGTTCTTGCAATTAACGTGTCCAGTTCCTGTCGCTCCTCAGCAGTTATTTCAATTATCTGTTTCTTTCTTACTTACCTTGTTCGCTGCTGTCGACGGGTTATCTATGGGAGCAGGACTTCTTTCTTAACTATCCCCTCTATTACTAGTTCCGTCGACTCAATCCTATCTTGTTCCAGTTTGTGCCTGTCGACCTGTAGGGTCAATCTGGGGCTAGAGGGAGAAGGGTTGACACGTACGCTTTCTCCCTTCTTCTGTTTCCCGAACAATTCCCGGACAGTTCGCACTTTTTAGTGGTCACTTCCTCCTTACCGCACCGACAACAATAATCACGCCTTCGGGTTTTCGGGCAGCCGACTTTGAAGCGACCTTTTTTTCGGTAGTTCCAACATTCCACTTCCGAATCATCCACCTGTTTACCTGAAGTTCATGGCCTGGAACCTGTTTTCGGTGAGGGTGCCGACTTTCCTTCCGATGATTTTTCTGAGCTCTTCCGGTTCCGAGGACCCTTGCCATTACGCCTATTGGTTTCCTCGGACCTAGACTTGTTCCTATGCGTTATGTGCAGTATCGCTATCCGCTAAGGGATAAGGGATTTTTCGGAAAACGTAGGGTTCGCGTATACTTTGTTCATCTAGAGTTTTATATCCATAGGCTTTGTCGAGAGCTGATAAAGCTCGTACATACAGGTCAGGTAATCCGCTACCGATTCCTCTTGGCCCTGCCTATGTAAAAGGATCTGCTCCTTTCACCTTTCTTGGTAGAAGGCGTCCCCGAAGCGATCCTGGAAATGCCGTTTGTACTAGTTCCACGTGTTTCATCTCAGTCGGTTCTGGCGGAACCAGTGCCACGCAATATCATTCAATAGGAAGAGCATCGCGACCAACAATTCCTCGGCTGTGAGAAAAGAGGCGGCTGGTTTATTGAGGGGTCGCGTGGGGCATCGCCCCCATCCCTGAATATACCCGTGACTTGCAGTGGATTCCGTTTTAAACTCTCGCGGAGCTCTTGGCCCAAGTGCGTTTGTCTGCGCATAGTCCCCGTCTATTGGCCTTTTTTCCCAAAAGCGGGAATATCAACCCCGCGGTGCGCGATTCTGTGTTCCTGTTTGCCGCCGTGGTTCCAAATATGGCCCGTCTCGGCCCTGCGCCGTCGTTGGGACATAGCGATACTGTGCGTCATGCGCGGGATCAAAACTATCGTTTTGGTATCGGCTTGGAGGTTCCTGCCCTCCAAGGCCCACGGAGTATAGTCGATACTTGTTTTCTCTTGGCTCCGAAAAATCCTGGGGCCCGTACCTATCATAATTGTTCTGTCCGCTCTTTGTTTGCCCCGACGGTCCCTGCTCGGCCTCTCCTTCCCTAGCTAAGGTCGGGTTTATATGGGGGAAGAGGCTCGTAGCTGGGTAGTGATGGGTGATCTGATCCGTTCAAGGCCCTTCACGTTCCCATGGAGGGCCCTTACCGTCCCGTCGGTCCCCAAGTTCTGTGGTACTTGCTCCTGAGGGTTGTCGTCCTCTGGGTACCAGGGTACCGCCTGGTTACCCTTCTTGACGTGCAAAATATCGCCCTATACGCTCGCGCAATACCTCGTCCAACCCGCTCGAGTTTACTCTCAACGCATGCGCTATTGTTCGCAAAACGTCTCCCGATAGATCATTAGCCCAATCCGGTAATAAGGCCATTATTGCGCCCAAACTGGACCTAGATTGCCTATTCTGGCCATCTGTTCGCGTTACCAACGCCGCTTCGTCGGTGACCTCTAATTGCCTATCGGGTTGATTTTCTTGTAGAACGGGGTCCTCCTGATTCTTCGTTCGCGTTGACTATCTTTCACTGGAGTCGTCAAATTCCATGGCTCTCGACCAACTCGAAGTTGACTACTGAAAAAAATGCCCCCTGAGATTCGAAAACAAGTGAAGATTTTCTTTAAAATCTCGAAAATTCCTCGGACTGACGAAAGTTTTCTGAAATTCCCAAAAAATTCCTAAGCCTGTGAAAGCTTCCTATAATCTTCTGAAAAATTTACAAATTCCGTAAAATCTCCAAATTTTCCTATTCTTCCGAGAATCTTTTTTAAAATCCCGGTAAATTTTGAAAAATTTCAAGAGTATTTAACTGCTTTCAGTTTTCGCAAACTTTTCGCAAATTTCCGGTAAATTTCTTTTACCTTTGAGAAATTCTCTGAAGCACCTGTAAATTCATTAAATTTCTGAGAACTTTTCCCAATTTACCGGTACGTTTGCTCCAACTTTCGAAAATCTTCCGAAGTATTCGTAAATTCTTTTAAATTTTCGAAGATTTTCGAAATTCCTTCTGTTCCGGTAAGTTTCCAAAATTCTCTGAAAAAGTTGCTAGCTTCGGAAACAATTTTCTTCCGAGATAATATTCATTACCTTATCTATTATTCGGAAGACACTGTTAATACTGGGTAGGGGATGGAACAGGTTTATTGTTACTTTACATAACCAACATCGCTATTCTAAATGGTTTAACAATTTCTACGGTCAGTCCTCATCCGCTGTCTCTGTCACACCAACTAGACTCACGTTCCCCTATTCTCTCTCAATCACTCTCTCACTCGGGTAACACAAACTACTAAGCCAAGAAAAATAGTCACTCAATGCACACGCGGCTCCACGCGGACGTCCGCGTGTGAGACAGTATCGAAGCTGGGGAAGCACTTAGTCGTGGTAAAAAGGCGACCACCTAACATGGAGCCATTGGACCAAGTCCATTGCATCCGCCCGGTCCATTTTAGTTCTCGTTAAATTCAATATTGTGGCTTGTCGCCACCAATTCGGTCTTCCGGTTTTAGCCGACACTACTGTCAAGCCTTGTACAATACCAACTGACTCCTCTCCATCTGCTCCGTCGTCGTTCCGCCACTTTCCGACGGGCCTTCCAGATTGCTGTGTTATGTCCTTTGATTGGCTCGGAGGAACGGAAGAGGTACAATGGGCTGCGTCCGCCAATGTGCGCCACCGTACCTTCATCCGTCGTGCTGCTTGCGTCTAACGAACGGGCTATTGAGACTCCCATTAGTCGATAGAAAATGGCCACCTGGTTGCCTAGCAACGTGGTGTTTTGTAGTCTTGATTGCGTCTGACACGGCGATCGGTCTGGTGCTCCCTCTTGCCGCTGGTCGAGAGGGAAAATTTAAATTTAAATCGGGTTTCTCCGCACTCCGGGTAAATTTCAATGTATATAAAATTACTTAATCTAGTTAATTGTCTAAGTTGAGGGTGTTGGCCTGAGGGTAGCTTGTCTAGTCACGTATTCACAGGGTTTTATTTCAAAAACTGTGTTACAGTATATAAACGGTAACCAAACGCAAGGTCCCACTGGCAGCCACTGCCATCTAAAAATGACACCAGCTCCAATTAGAACCGCGATGAATCACACCTATGGCCATATATGAGCGTTTCCACGAAAGGTGTCATTTTTTTGTCACCGTGACATTATAGGCAAACCTACACTTGTAATACAACTTATATTGCATTATATTGTATTGAGCCATCAGTTCAATGTAAAATTCATTTGTTAAATAAGACGTGATGAATTATTTTCGTTTTAAGATTCGCAATCTAGGTGAAAAGCCCTATAGAAATGATATAAAAACCCTGTGGACTCTCCATTTATCACAAAATTAGTGTCGGACTGTGAGTAAGCGCCAAGTCTGGGGTCCCCGCTCTGCAGTGGCGAGCCGAGCGCTCGAGAGAAAATACTCAAACCTCGATACCTCGGAAACCAAGGCCCATTAGATCAAAAGAAAAAATACGCCCCTAATGAAATTTGATGTACTTTCATCCTGCAAAGCCCCAGTCGAATCGGCGATGTCCATCTTGCGTCCTCTCCTTGTCAGTTACTCGGTTATTTATTTCTTGGTATTCCTGTATGGCCTAGTTAACTTTAATTTCGGTATCATTCAGATGCATCTGTACCGTAATTGTTCCCATATCTTTAGAAGGGTAGTGGATTTATAGGTTCAGGTTGAAAAGTCTCATGGGTGTTATGTTATTATATGTTCTATTTGCAAGTGGAGAAATCAAGCCGACGATCGGTGCTTCGAAGAGAAAGTTGCTTGTCTTTTGTTACAAATTAGGTTTATTCAGCCATTCTGGAATTATTCACGACAGAATAAACCCTTCTTTTTAGTTTAAACCAGATATTGTGAGGGGGAGGATGTTTACTTTGTGCCTTTCCGTAACGCTGGGTAGTTTTAACGTTAACCTCAGAATTTAGAGGTTGAAGGGTCATGCATTTTATCTTATGGTAACGATGTTAATAATTCTCCTAAATTCAAATCCTCGCAGATTTTCTGGTCTTTCTTATTTAGGGCATGGCAAAGAGTTTTTTTTCTTAAACTTATTGTTACATCCCTCTAGTCGAGTTCATCAACGTATCATGTTTTTACTGCCATGAATACGTCTGGTATCGACCATTTGGAGTAATAAGGATTGGTGCTCCCCCCCCCCCCCATTCCTTTTCTTTTTTTTTCTTGGCGTTTCCAGAGGTTTTGAAATCAAGACTCTCGGTAGCCACTATAGGAGCCTAGCTATGTAGAATTAATTATTGGTTTCCATAAGAAAATACGTAGGGAAATTCCAAAGAAATTAAGTACATCTCATTATCTGGAAATCCGGACTAACTCAAAAGTATATATTTACTTAAATTATTCGAAATAGTAAGTAAAATTTTAAACAATAATTAAAATTTTTCAACATGTTTTAACAGAATTTGAAGTTTGAGGTTAATGGTAGTTGAGACAATGTCAAAATTAAAGAAGTTAGGATTCCACTTTTAAAAACAGATCTAAATTCATAGTCTGACATGTATTTCATTGTAAACGTTAACCAAAATAAACACTAGCAATACGTTTTGCTACAGCACGCGAAAACCTTTGCATTTCCAATTAATAATATATATTTATAAAACAGAATTACTATGATTCCAACTTCCAATTGTGCAGTTTATTCACTTTCAAGAATAATTTGAGAGGAATTGAGTTTGAAATGTTTAATTAAGAATATTATCAAATTTGAAATAATTTAATCTTGAATGCGGAGTTTTTGCATGATTTTATTTTTTAGACTATTTTTCCGAATTTTTCGATTGTGCAGGATTTTAATTTAAAGTAACTATATAGTGAGATAGTTGAATTTGAACTATGTACCAGTATTGAAATAATAATTTTTGCATTTTTCATTCCAACATTTTTAATTTTAGTAGTTATGGAGTTAAGAAATATTCACCTTCAAACGTCCCGAATTTGTCTCTATACATTTTTAAGTTTAACATTGATAATTTAGCTAAGTATCGGCCATAATTATTATATATTTTTTTAACTATATAACATAATTCTTACCAAAAGACACAGCTTTGAAAGATTCAAGAACTGAAACCAAGTAATTTTAAATATACAGACGAAAGAATTATCGATATTGACTTAAGATTTTGATATAATTTCAATGCAAAGATTCTTGAATTTTAAGTACTTGATTTTTGAAATTTTACATTATTCTAAAGCTTCAAAGGTTAATTCATTTTCAATTTTTCTATTTGTACAGTTTAAAAGAACTTATAATTTTCAATTGTTAAATCTCCGAGGCAAACTGAAAATTGTTTAAATTTTCTTTAGTTTTTTAAATTGTTTAATTCGGGCCTTTTATAGTTTAAAAAACATACTCATTTATAGGAGTTTCGAATTCAACACTTGTATATTCAAATATGAAAATTTACCAGTTAGATACTTTATTAAATGGACGATTTTGAATTACATTTTTCTGAATTATAACATTTTCTTTCAAAATTGTCCGTACTTTTCTCAATGCTTTAGTTTCAAGTAGTTTAATTTGATTTATTTTGGGCTTAAAGAACTTACAATAAGAATTCTTCAATTTGATCACTTTCAACTTTGTAATTGTAAAATTTTAAATGTTTCTCATGTAATGTTTGTCTAATTCTAAAAGCTTGAAGTTATGTTTAAAGTTATAAATATATTTTGTTTAAACTGGAGAGTCTGTTTCTTTGGAAGTTTCTCGAAAACGATTGAAATTTTCTTTCCTTATTTTGTTATAATATAAACTTTCGAAGGTTGCATCAATGATATTTGTTTGTTGTGAAGAAAATAAAATTTACAATTTTGGAGGATAAAAAGAAGGGAAAGTCGGTCCTTTATAATACTTAAAATAATTTTGACCCTTTTTATACAATAAACTAAGAAGGTTAAAGACTCCACTCATACTTGAAATCAAAAAGTGTTGTACTTATAATAGGGTTTAACAATGAAAACTTTTATTTTCGTTTTTATCTAATAACATTTTTGTTAAACTAATATCAGCAGACCGCATGATTGTTGAAGGCTTCTTCTTTTACCCCAAGTATTTTAAAAAGTAAATTTATAAATTTCTAACGAAAATTTATATTTAAAAAAATTGATAACTCTGTTACTCTTTTTTTTCTTTTTTTTTTTTTTTTTGAAGATCTTCAAATAATACGATAAAAATGGATAATTACGAGCTTTGCCTAAAACAGGTGTCTCTAGTTATTTGAAGCAAAAATATTCCTAATAGATAATTGGGGAAAAGTTACTTTGTCTAAGATTTTGAAGGTAGACTTTATAATTTTATCATAAAGGACTACGGATTAGGGAATCATCATCTTGAACTGGCGGATTGAAGTTTGGCTACGTATAAGAGTATTTTGTCAATAAATTGCATATCTTAAAAGTCTCTTGTCATGAAAATTTAATAAGAAAGTTCACGGGTACATTCTCTCTAGAAAAAGTTGAAGTTATGTTTCTAGAATCTTTTATCTGTTGATATAACTGATAAGTATTTAAAGACTAAACCCAAGTGTAAGGCTCATTTTAATTGAATTAACTAAAATGATTTGATTTTATGAAATTATAATTGACCAAAAATAAAAGTTTTCTTTATTTTAAAATTAGCTTCGGAATTCAAGTTTACATTTTATTCGCAGTTTAGTTTCGAAAATCATGAGATCCGAACATTGAGAAATGTTACCATTGTAAGTATAAAAAATAAAGAATAAAGAACAAGAAGTTTTCTGGTATAAGTTATTAAGGAATTATTAAGGATGGGGTCTTGAGATTAATAGCCTTGATTTTTCAGAAACTTTAAACAATTTTATTTCCTCTTGAGCTAGTTGGTTAGCAAAATTGTGATAGTTAAATTTCTGAATCCTCAATTAACTTTCAAAGCTTTCTAATAATAACCCTTAAATTCCTTTCATTGTGATTAAAATTAATAATTATTGTGTCAAATAAATATACAAACTTCATAATCTCAAATGTGAAATCTGTAAGAAAAAAAATTTCCAGTTCAAAATAATGAAAAACGCAATTAAAAAAATTGTCAAGATAATCTTTCCAAATAAAATATTTTGGTTATCCCCACGTTCGGACGTCAAAACGGATTGAACTGGCACTAAAGTTTCCTTCATCGACGGTTAGATTTGGGGGTTCTTTTGCAGGTTCTTTGAAGTTGGGTACATAGGGCATTCCCAAATTAGAATTAGATGAAATTGCTTTAATATGCACCGGAGCTGAGGGAAGTGAAGGCGCGATCGGTGAGACTATTGCCTCGGCCGGTTGCAATCGCATAGGTGTTTTTTCTTTCCTTTTGTGCGCGGGGCTTCTTTCATACTTACTTTATTTGGACTCTTTTATTATAGTAGGTGGTTTTGTAATGGTTGTCGTGAAATATGGGATGAACCGTACGGCAGCGCTCTTTTCGGGCAAAGGGGTGGCAAATGCTACCTTGCGTTTAGATAGGGACGGGAGTGTAGATTTTTCATTCGCAGATTGCAATAGTGTACCTATCCTTATATCGGTAATTACTGGACTTTCTTTTTCTAGCATGGAAGAAGAATTTTGTTTTTCAGAATCCTTCTGATCTAACGAAGAGTCTACAAATGGTTTTGTACTGCATTTTTCTAATTCGCCTCTATCTAAATATGATAATCTTTTCTGAATTTCTTCAGTTACATTGTCTATTATTGGTTCTGTATCGGTTTTGAAAACAAGTGCTTCATTTCCTAATTCATTTAGGGTGAGGAAGTTATTATTTTTACCTGTTGGAATTTCATAATTGTGAACTCTAATCAAAGGTTGTTGCTCTGCAAAATAATTACGTTCTGCTGGGGGTTGAATGGATTTTATTGAAGATTGGTGCAATTCCTCTGAACATTTTTTTGATTCAAAGTCCTTGACTTTCTTTTCTGTGTCACAGGTTTCTGTTTCACTGGTTTCAGTGTAAGGGCTTACGTTTACCAGAATCTCTTCTTCGTTAAGAGGGTTAAATGGTTAAGGGAAGTGATCATTCCAAAGGAATCACTCCCTTTTATGTCCGAAGATGAGTTTCGCGGGGACCGCAGGTTATTAAAGTATTGATAGTCGCGAGGATAGCTTGGAAGTGGAGATCGGTAGCGATCATAATAATGTTCATCTAATCTATTATCAATATTATAAGATCTACGGTCGTGATCGTGTTGTACGCAATCGGAAGGGTAGTAACGCTCAGCACTATTGCTATAAAGACAACCTGAACTTTCGGAGTAATTTCGATTCTCACTTTGAGGTTCATAAACACGTAAATCTTTCGCAGGGCGATAGTTACTTCGAGGATGATTTGCATATTATTGATTGTTGGGAAATGGGGAGGAACTCTGATTTTGTTGAGAGTGCGGAGGTTGAGGATAACCATAGTACTGGGGATCATCAGACCCTTGTCTCTTTAGAACACCTGTGGGTTGTGGTTCAAACACTCTACTATTCCGTGGGTATCGAGGACTTGGGGATCGGGCATGATCGCGGTACTGCTGAACTGACCTAGAATCGTCCTAGTAACGATCGGCTTGACCATCATTATCTGTACCGCGGTGTCTATTCTCCTGATAGTGCCGCCTCGGGCTATTGCTATAGAGGCGATCATGGTTTCGAGAATAATTCCGATTAAGTCCGTAGGGTTCATATAACCTTAATTCTTCCACCGGGTGATGGTTACTACGAGGGTAATTTTGAAAATCGTGAAGAGATTTTCGGGACTGATGGGACATGTAGAAGGAACTATGGGTTACTCCCGAAGCGTGTCTTCGTTCCTCGGCATGTTTGGCAAACTTAAAAGCTTCTCCGAGGGTCGCAGGATCCTTTACGTCTACGGAGGCTGAAAGATCACTTGGCAATCCTCGAATAAAAGCTTTAATCGCGGCCTGATTGACGGTAATGAATGTGGCCACTGCTATCGCGTGCGAGTGAGCTGCTTCAAGTGCTGCTTTAGTTTCTCCTATATAGGAAAGCAGTCGGTCATAGTATTCATTGACTGATTCTTTTTTTTTCATAACTAAATTGTATATTTCAGTAAAATAGAATTGAAACGGCTTCTCAAGTGCGAAACGGTCTCTTAGTAGGTCAATCAAGTCGGTAATCCTAGAGAATTGCTTATTACGAGTGCATTCCCTAGCAGAACCGGTGAGCTTTCCTAACGCGGCGGTAACGAGGGAAGATTCACAGGACACGCGAACATAAGTTGCAGAGTGTACTATGTCCTGTATAAAAACCCGTACAGGAATATTCTTACCATCATACATGGGGATGTGGCTAGCGGCTTGTTGTAGAGATAGAGTGTCAGCAATTGACTGAGCCACTCGTATCGCTACGTTATAAGCGCTTGGAGTTTGATTGTGTTCCTGTCTATTAGCTCTTGTGTTAGGTCATTTTGACAATCTTCGATAACCTGATCATTTGTTTACTAAATTCGAGTTGGGTACTTCGGTCTTTATGGTTAATAGCTCATTATATATAAGTGTGTGTGTGTGTGTGTGTGTGTGTGTGTGTGTGTGTGTGTGTGTG
>CAKNYM010050659.1:370979-386551 GCA_932195095.1 Andricus curvator
TGTGTGTGTGTGTGTGTGTGTGTGTGTGTGTGTGTGTGTGTGTGTGTCTATATATAGCTAAAGTTGGACAGTTCCCCTTTACCAGTATAAGTTGGTGGTTAAGATAAAAGGTTCTCGTCTCCTTATCATTTTTTTGGAAATCCGTGTGCTTGCGCTAGATGCTCTATCACGAATAAACCTATAATTCCTCTTGCCTGAACAAATACGAGAGGGGTTGTATTTGAGATGACCAAAAACGTAAATTCCACCTCTTGGATTTCTATATCCACGGTTCCTATAGTACGAAAAACTAGGTTCCCTACAGTGAACTCGTATTGTGTCGTTTCTGTGAATGCAATTCTTAGACTATTTTCTTCAATAAAGTTGGTGGGAATTCTGTTTTCGAAAACAAATTCTACTGCACCCCTATGAAATATCGGAATTTACATCCACATAATTTGGTATTTCAATTGTCGAGTAGTGGCTATTTTCGAATAGGAATGGTGGCAAGCTGTTATATCGTATTCGTGGTTTAATTTCATGGCCACCTCACGGGATTTTTTTCAGCTAACTTCAATACAAATTCGAAATGTTTAAAAATTTCCTCTGAAAGTTTTTCAAGTTCTCTATACTGCGCTGAGGTTGTTACAGAGTCTTGTTGGCTAATCAAACAAGAATGGCGTTTGAAAATTGATCGATCTATTAATACCTAAAGAAGGGTCGAAAGTTCATCCTTTACTTCTTCGCTTCCAAGTTTGATTCTTTCCCATTCCATTATGATAATTTCTATTAGATCATCTTTAGGTTCTAAAATATTCTTTCAAATAATATGCCTTTATTTTTAATTACCAATCACAAACATATCATAAAAATTCCCGATTTCTTTTGAAAGAAGGAATTTCTACATTGATTAAGCTTGCAGTAATATCAATTTTTACCTCTCTTTTGACTTGATAATTCTTAATTCCTATTGGGCCCCTACATATTCAGTGTCGGTACTATTTTTCTCAGGGAAATGTAATTTATCACACTTTTTCTGTCATCAATATAAAAATGGATCGGGTATCTAGTTCTGCTGTCCCCTATGCGCAATTTTCCCCAATTGCACGAACGATTCTGCTCGATTGAGAGTGGTTTCAAAAAATCTCTGAATTCTTTGTGACTGGACAAACTGGGATAACCTGGCTCTGGCTCGGGTAAAGTGGAGCTGACCATTTTTTCTATGACTGAGATTTCTTCTATTTTAATAGTCGAATTTATTAGCGCTTGAGATGCATTCTAAATACTTTTGATTAATTTCAATCTTAATTTCGGCCTATTGCATAATTGCAAGGCCTGTTATCAAATTTGAAATTATTCTAGTGTTTAGAATGTTATGTTTTTAACCCTTCTAGATGAACTCTCTTCAGCTAATGTGTAATTTGAAACATTTTCAGCAAGGAAACTAAAAATTGTTTTTAAACAATGAAGTAATTGTTTCTAATTAATTTTAGAAACAACTAGAATTGTAGCTGGAAGCGGCCCATTCAAGGCCTGTAGGCAACTTCAAATTTTCATTGTCGAAGGACAAATTTGAATTTTTATTTTTATTGTACAACAAAAGAAACAATACAAGTCAACAACAATTAGTGAGAATTAATCCCACCGCTGCTATCAATTATTTGTTACATCCGAGGATTTATTAATTAAATAAACTCCAGGGAATTTACTCAATTAACCAATTCTGGATGGTTAAATAATAAATACGTGCAGACAAGTATCGATAATTTTATGGGCCAATTCCCTGCCCTATTCATTCAGGGTTTTTGTTAAATGCCGTTGAGCTTGGGCTATTGTTCTATTGTTGTAAAATAATATTAGACATATTATTAAGTGTGGTACATTTTTATATTTGAGATGATACAGTTTATATATATATAGATTACATATGAAATGTGGTTGTGTGTGTGAAGTGTAGTGTAATATTTGTCGATACTGTACATTACCAGATGTCAGGCGACATGATGAACAAATTCTTGTTGCCCGAATGTTTCTATTAACCTACTCTCAATTGAGAGGCGTGAATTTAATATATATTTCGTTTATGCACTTTTTTGTAATTTCAGATAATCTCCCCGGATAAAACGAAACGAGAAAAACCGTTAACTTTGGATATTATCCTACTACAGGGCTTTCTTTCCAACCTAGGAAGTACTTACTATCCCGTGTGCTTTTTGCGTATTTTTAATTTTTTGTTTTAGTCAGAAAAATAAAAGGAATTTAGGAAACTAAAGTTTAAAAAAAAACCCAACTTGCCGCGAAGTTAAACTGACTCCCGTAATCTATTTTCCAACAATAGCGGGAACACTCTTTCCGATTTTATTTGTTATTTAACGTCGGACCGCGACCGAAAAAATCGAGGCAGCTAAGGGTACGAAACCGAACGCGAAATTCCTTTTGACGGATTCTTAGTGGTTTCCGTCGGACGGCAGACTTAAGAATGATTTATAGTCGATTTTGAGTTACTGTCGTAAACTCTGAATCGATCAGTGGGAGAAGGCACTGCTTTTGGCCATAGAACACCTGTGGGCAAGCATTTGATCTATTTTGCAAAATTGCATTTCTCACCCCCGATAGGTGTTCTTCCGCGGCACTACTTTCAATAATTTGATGATCCGGCATTTCGATTCCACTCATTTCAAGAAGTTGAAGAACCTATATTTTTCACAACTACTGCCACTTTTTATTTAAAGACTAATAGGAGTTGAGAAATTGGAAGGTTCATTGCCCTTTTAAATTCCAATGGTTATAATCTCCTATAGTCTTTATTAGTGTAATATTATATTTCGAAGGTCAGTATTGTTGCTAAAATTTCATAAATAAGTGAAATCGTAAATGGCATCTATTTGAAATCGTAAATTGAATTTGTATTTGCAATTCTATTTTTTATCGTCTTCTTTTCGTTTCTTTTTCTCGTAGTTTATTAAAAATTTTTACTTGTTGTCTCTTTACTCTTTTTTCGTTATTTGTAAAGATTCTTTCATTGTTCCTATTTTCCCATTTTTCTGACTGTTGCTATTTTGTTGTATAAAAATAATGTAGGGAGTATGAGTGTGTAAGTCCACACACTAGCACCCCAAACAACTTAGCGGCTAGTGAGTGTGTGTATGCGTGTGTCGACCGTGCGCCTCACACATGCCAGCGTCACCGTGCGACGACTATTCTTATTTTTATGGTTTCTTAGGTCTAGTTTAATTATACATCTTTTTTGTATGGATAATTACATGTATATAGTAACTGTAAGATGGGTGGTTGACTCGTTAGGTGCGGTTATTATTTAATTTGAGACATGTCAAATTCGCACCTAACAATCTTGGATCAATCAAAGCATAACAATCGAACCACGCAAACTCAATCAGGATCAAACCACAGACAATCTCGTGAAAGTTCGTTGATTTAAATTGAAAATTAAAGAAGTTATACAGTATTTTAGGAAAACCAACTTTTCGCATTTCTAGGAAATTATTTGAACAATCGCCTTTCGCACGATCTAAAACTCAACTGATTCGCTTTTTCTTGAGAGCATTTTTCTTCTCAGACCATGTTGAAAGTTTCTTAGCCCGGCACTCATCAATATTAAAAAATGATGTTTTTTTTAAATCACCCAACTCGAAATGCATTATTAATGACGCTATTTCTGAACAGAAATAATGTTTATATAATAATGATAATTAATTAAATCAATTAAATGTTTGATGTTATAACCTCTGGCTTATCGTTGAAAAAAGCAGAATAATTTTGCCAAGAAATTTTTCGTTTGCGCAATTTAAACCCATCGAAAATATTGATGTTACGCTGACCGAATTTCGGTGAACCTAGCCACTGTTTTCCAGCTCCACTGGGCTCACTGAAAATATTCGTTCTACGCTTACCGAATTTCGGTGAACCTAGACACAGCCTTTACATAAACTCAAAAAAATATTTTGTTGAATAAAAAAAATGAGGTTGATTTCCTATACAAATTTTGGTCAATTTAACCAAATATAAATAATTTTGTGAATTCATCCAAAACATTTGGTTAAATCAACAAAATATTTAATAAAATTAATAAAACGAATTAACCAGAAACTTTTGTTAATTGATGCAAACGAGTTCGCTTATATTTCCTCAATAAAATAATATAATTGCCTGAGAGAAAAATTTGCAGTTGCATCTGGTTTGGAAATTGTTCTCAGAAACTTGCTGAAAAATCGACCTCTTATGCCGTGTTTGCATAATCTAAACCTATCCTTTTTTACAGGTATTGACGTTCCTAGAAAATATTATAAAATTCTGAAATGAGTGTAGCAGTTATTTAAGATGCACCCTTCGATGTTTGAGCTCAGTTCGAAGAAACGGATATGATCTATTATTAGCCTTCTGTAATTCCCTTCGATAGGGGAAATTACTAAGAATTATTCACGTTTGCAATACATTGTTTTTCCGGTGTAGGATGTAGACTCATAACTCATTCTGCTACCTTAGAAAATGGAAACCGATATTATTATTATATTATCAGCCGTCTGTAATTTTCTTCGATGGGGAGAATCACTGTAATACATTGTACTTTCGGTATATGGTATAGAATCATCGTTTCTTCTATTTCTTACCATAGAAACTCTACAAGATAATTTAATCAAATGATATATCTTTTATCAAACAGGGTAACAGTTTTCTTATGACTTTCTTGTGAAATGGATGTATTTGATAGTCGTTATTACACAATTAACAAATCTTTTTTATCACGTATCGGACAGTGGGTTTACCAACTGATCGCAGGAAAATATTTGGCTCAAGTGTCAATTTTCCTGTGTCTTTAACTTCTGTAATCTCTCAGGTAGTAAAAATTTCTATAACAAATATTAAGATGTGTTAGATGTTAATGTGTGCAAAAATACATCAAAAATACTTACTATTATTTACCAAATTACAATATTCAATTGATCCCTCTCAACCTTACTGATTGAATTGCTTGCTCGTCTTCCATTAGATTTTAGTCTTTCTGTATGTTATGAACTTTGAAAGAAAAGCAAATTATTTTAAAAGTATTTTCCTTAAGGACCTTCAACGCCACATAAAAAAATTAGCGAATTAAAAAGATTTTTAAAGTTATCTAGTGCGTTTTATTTTTCAAAATAAATGTATTGCAAACAGAAGTGTTCCTTTATATTTCACTATTTCCCAACATTAAAAAACATTCATTCACTATATTTTAGTAATAACTTATGAGAATGCGAATCTTTTATTATCAGACAAGATAAAAATTTCACATTTGTAATACAAATTTATATTCCTCGAACTTACATTAATAAAATGATAACTGTATCTTTCTTTAAATTTAGGAAATGATAACACACATGAAAAAACACATCGACCTGGAAAGAAAAAATTATTATTTTGAAGAAAAAAATTTGATAACTTTGGTTATTTTTTCCAACAGTGTTGAGAGACCTGTAATTAACTTTTATTTATTTGGTTCAATGCTCTATTTTTGGTTTTGGGCGACATTGATGAAACGCTTGAGTGTCTTCCACTACTTTTCACGGTCCTGATCTGTATTTGTCAAATTGGTGTTTCCACTTGCAACGGGAAAAGGCATGATATGGAATTACATATCATTACTATCATATTTTCTTTGTTTTTTTAACACCACCCACGTGGAAAAATTTCATAGCAGTCCGGTGTCAAGACTGTCCCAGGTCTGGTTTTATCTAAACTGTTTAGTCTAGCATAATTGATTTGGCCCAGGACTGACTTTATCTAGACCGTCTAGTCTGGAAGATCGTATGGGAAATCATATGGCAGAGATCTCTCAGATAGTATAGTAGAAGTATGGCAAATGAGACGAGCCCATACTTCATGTATATTTGAATGAAGTATAGTGGATATATAGCTTAAATATAGCTAAAGTATAACAATGTATGGTTGAAGTATACACTCAGAAAAAAGTTTGGTTGATTCAAAAAAAATTTGGTTTGATTCAAAAAATAAATACATTGCTACTATATGGTCAATCAAATGCTTGGTTGATTCAACCAAATTTTTTGGTTAATAAAGTTTGGTTGGCTGTAATAAATATGTTGGTTGATTGTAATAAATATTTTGGTTGATCCAACCAAATATTTTGGTTGACCCAAACAAATATTTTGGTTGTTTCGTTCAATCAAAATGTATCTAGGTCTTGACTTACAAAAAATTGTATTCCAGGACAAAAGATTCTGATAAAAAACTTATGATAAGCATCACTTGAAGCATTAGAAACCCGAACTTTCACCCAATTTGACAGAAAGGCTTTTTCCATACATTTGTGTAAGGTTCTTTCATCACTTATAAATTTCGAGGTTAAATTGCCTGCACCGGTGTGAACCCTGCGAACTAAAAGTTGCACTTACGTTCAAAATGTTCGGCATACTGTTTCAGACCCCAGTTTTTTAAAAACGTTGAAATTGTTAGTGTCGTTCGTATCACTAATTTTTTCACTAATTCGCGACACGACGCACGGTGAGAAACTGCTCAACACGCAAGCTGGTTACCGGCGTATGCTGGCATCATCTGTTTCGGTATGTTTAGGTGATGGAAGCATTTGGTAGAATCAACCGAATTATTATTTCGTTACTTTAACCAAATCACTTTCTAATAAATAATATATTCCGCTCAACACATTTATTTTTTTGAATCAAATAAACATGATCAACTAAATAATTTCTTTGGATTGACCATATTATTGCTAATGGGAGATAATCGGTTATCTGAAATATATGAAAATAGAGATCCAGAATCATGATTTTCACAATTTCAAAAAATATTGTTTGTAAATTCTATAAAATAAATAAAATCCAAATCAATAAAATGTTAATCGTAACATAAATTGTTTAACATTATATTATGCGAAATTTAACACTAAATATTTCACCTAGGTAACGATTTTATCCAACCTTTTTATGCTATTAATATTATATTTAGAAATCAATGTTTCTGAATCTCTTACCAATATATGGGGCGTTATTTCTCAAGTGTACCCACTCAAAAAGTCAAAGTTGCCCGATCTAAGTTAAACTGAGACAAAGCGTTGTGCTATTGGATAGTATTTTATGGGGGGAAAATTTTGTCATTCGGATTAGTATTGACCGAGGGGGAGAGGGTGAAAGTTTTGGGATTTTCGTGGATATCGTCTATTTCGGCGATTTTTAACTCTTCTAATAGCGATAAAAAAAAAATTTTCAGTACAGTTTCGATAGAGTTTTTCATGCCCTTTCGATTGGTGCTACGCATTTTTTCAAAAAATAAATATTTGACCTTAAAAAATGAAGGTCAAAAATAAATTGGACTTTTTCTCGAAATAAGACAGGGTTTTTTTTTTGTCTTAACAGAAAGCTTAGGTTTTTTTCTATAAGACTATGTAGATTAGAAAATGAGATTCAAATTTTTAATTTATGAAAATAAGCGTTGAGTACTCCGGTACGCGCATGACGCTGCCGCTAGAGCCCCGCGACGCACCGAACCGTGGTGCTTTCATGATACTGTTTTTACGAAAAGTAATAATATATGCTAGTATATTTGATCGCTCCTTGCATTTTACAGGGTTTATACTGCCATTATTCAAATGGCTGCAAAAATCTTGAATTTCGGAAAATCAAGTTATTGAATAAGTGATCGGGTCGAAAAAGTGGTTTCATGAATTAACTAAAATTAAAGCTTGGAGATTTTTTCATGCTGATGTCTAGTCTTCTATCTGTCTTTCTTTCAGCCTTTTGTTTTTTTAGTAACAGTTGTTTTCACTTTGTTTTCTACTTTTCGTTTCTTCTCTTTTGGGAAGTAGTCGCATTCCGTGGCTGAGGAAAATTTCTTCAATTGAAGTCTCCCATCTTCAGTAGGTCTAAATGCATGGTATTGCAAAGTCCCTTTGATTGTCACTGCAGCACCGAATCTGCTTTTCAGATCTTCAGCAGTGGCTTCGTGATCTTCCTTGCTACTAAAAAGGAATTCAGTTTCCTTGCAGTACTTCTTTGCCCACTGAAATAAGGATGAAGCTTCTAGGATGCGATCTTCAGCGGAACATTGTAGGCTAAACCTTGCTGCATTTCGTTCAACATTCGCCCCTATGCTCGCATGCTCATTGCTAATATCCTAGCTCATAAGGTCGATTTCGGAATTCCAGCTGAGTGGCATTACCATGCTACCGCTCATGGTAAGGAAGCATGTGATGGAATAGGGACAAATGTTAAACGAAATGCAGCAAGGTTTAGCCTAAAATGTTCCGCTAAAGTTCGCATGCTAGATGCTTCATCCCTATTTCTGTGGCCAAAGAAGTACTTCAAGGAAACTGAAATCATTTTTAGTAGCAAGAAAGATCACGAAGCCACTGCTGAAGATCTGAAAAGCAGATTCGGTGCTGCAGTGACAATCAAAGGGACTTTGCAATACCATACATTCATACCTACTGAAGATGGGAGACTTCAATTGACGAAATTTTCCTCAGCCACGGAATGCGACTACTTCCCAAAAGAGAAGAAACGAAAAGTAGAAAACAAAGTGAAAACAACTGTCACTAAAAAAACGAAAGGCTGAAAGAAAGGCAGATGGAAGAGGAAACATCAGCATAAAAAAATCTCCAAGCTTTAATTTTACTTAATTCATGAAACCTCTTTTTCGACCTGACCACTTATTCAATAACTTGATTTTCTGAAATTCAAATTTTTTTTCAAAATTCATCAGTGAACGTAATGCAGGCATTCAAATAATGGCAGTCTCAACCCTGTAAAATGCAGAGAGCGATCAAATATAATAGCATATATTATTACTTTTCGTAAAAACAGTACCATGAAGGTACCACGGTGCGCCGCGGGGCTCTAGCGGCAGCGTCATGCGCGTACCGGACTACTCAACGCTTATTTTCATAAATTAAAAATTTGAATCCCATTTTCTAATCTACATAGTCTTATAGGAAAAAACCTAAGCTTTCTCTTAAGACCAAAAAAAAAACTGTCTTATTTCGAAAAAAAGTCAAATTTATTTTTGATCTTCATTTTTGAAGGTCAAATATTTATTTTTTGAAAAAATGCGTAGCACCAATCCAAAGGGCGTGAAAAACTCTATCGAAAATGTACTGGACAAAATTTTTTTCCTCGCTGTTAGAAGAGTTAAAAAATCGCCGAAATAGACGATATCCACGAAAATCCCAAAACTTTCACCCCGTCCCCCTCGGTCAATCTTTATCCGAATGACAAAATTTTTTCCCCATAAACTACTATCCAATAGCACAACGCTTTGCCTAAGTTTAACTTAGATCGGACAACTTTGACTTTTTGAGTGGGTAAACTTGAGAAATAACGCCCCATATGTACAACGACAAGTCTATAATTTTATATGATATAATCAAAATCAAAATTATCAGCTGAAATTAAATGCAGTCAATTAAACTAATAATTTGAATTAAGTAATACGGTCCTCTTGCACACCCAGAAAAATGGATGTTCAAGAGTAGATGTTCAAAGTATAAGATAGTACTGCCAAGCATACAGATATTAACACGTAACATCTACTATCTTTTTGACATATTCGGCTTCAATATATTTTTTTGTTAAACTGAAACATCCAAGATGTTATTAAACTCATACGGGAAAACATGCCAGACGTCTAACGGCTGCTTGATGAAGCTTATTGTCAATGTTGTTCGATGCAATTTTGTGTCGTATGTGAACTTGTGGAAAAATGATGATTGCTAATATTTTGTTCATAATATTAATAATAATGCTGTAAATTATTTGGATAGAGTAAAATGGTTGACGCAAGTGCTGTTCCTCCTTAAAAAAATTCTTCGAGTAAAGAAAGCTCTGCATTGCATAATTCGTATCTTTAAGATCCACAGAAACTAACTGCGCTATAGTTAAACATTAATGTGGGCGTCCGCATGAAAAGGGCCCTTATTGCAGGTACAGAGCTACGTATAGGGTCATATAGCTGAATGAATTCCCGGCATTTCAAGCCCCAGAAGAACCCTTTAGGTTGACAAACGAGTCACCGGGGCATTTTTGAAATTGAAACTTCGAAAAATTGCTTTTCGTGAAAAACGCATCTGAATTTGGTGAGTGCCATAAACGCACGTGTCCTACTTTTTTTAACAACAAACATACCTACTTCAGGTCGCTTTCGAGACATGAGTATTGTGCTAATAGATTCAGTATAGGCCATAGTATCATCCTCAACTTTTTGGATCTTTTTAACTCAAAACATTTTAAGGCAGCACTTAGAACCATCTGATCGAGTTCTTCCAGGGTTCAAACTTCATTATTAAATGTAAATTTTGACCAAATCTAAAACTGTTTCCACATTTCAAAAAAGCCTTTCTTTGAACCACCCTAATATTTATATAATTGTATTCTATTATATTTTACATATATCCCATTGTAATATTTATTGCCGAGGGGTTAACAACTCATGAAGTCAGGTGTAAACCTTCTCTTAAGTCACTGGCGTGAAGTCACTTGAATTCTCATGAAGTCACTGAAATCACTTGAAGTCAGTGTACACTCCACAGGTCGAGTTGTAAGCCCCTCGTTTATTGCTGATGTTTTGCTGATTGCTTCTGAAGTGTTATTAAAAAAAAAGAGTCACATAACGTTACGATTACTATTAATATGACCCGTTATTGGATTTACCTCTTGACTTACTTTTAAATAGAAATATTTAAATTGCAGGTCACACGATTTATCGCCAATTCACTGCCTTCAGTGAGTGCTCTCAGTGGACGGGGCTTACGCTCGCCTGCTATCACCTCTGGGTCGAAAATAACAAGAGGAAAACATCAATTGGTGAAAATAATGTTTTGAACAGACGTGTGGGCACCTTTTGCACTACTTGGAGCAGAGATCGTGATGACGACGTTGAAGTCAATATCGGAGAAAATCCAGTTACACTTGAAATGGACAGGTCGGATTGTGTCTGTCAGCCGGGGGTTTGTCAGCTCCTGTAATCCAGCTACTTGGTGGCTAGTTGAGGTGGAGGGCCTGAGGTCGGGATTCAGTGCTGATGCAGTGTCCATGTCGACTGGGCGTCCGCACTAAGCTCGCCATCAATATGGGCACCCTGCAGGAGTCCAGGGTAGCCAGGTTGGCTAAGGAGAGGCGAACAGAGGGGTAACCCAGCAGCCAAAAGTCTTCGTGGCGAGCAGTAGTGGGATCGCGCCCGGGAGTGGGACTGCATTGGCAGCCTGTCCAATATGATCCGACCCATAACTTTTTGCATTTTTTTCTATTTTTCTTATTTTCTATTCATCCAGTTCTATCATTTTCCATGATAGGAAGTATTTTTTTGCACTTGTTTTTCAATAATTATTTTTGCCATGCACGCTCTCATGCAGGCTCACATTGATTACCAAGCGCTGACTTGGCACTATTCAACTTCGCCGACTGATTATATTCGATTTAAACTTAAAAGCAATCAAATTGTTATGAATAAAAATGTATTTAAAAAATAGAATAAATATTACAGGCCGAAATTTTTGTTATTGAAAATGCAACATAGATTTTTTAATTAATTTTTTTCACACTAAATTCTTTATTACTGTTTTTAATAAGATTTAGTTAAGAAATTTTGAAGCAGACTTATGTGAAAATATTCATGATAAAAAACTCTTGAGATACATTATAGTTTTTATTTCTTTTTCACAGAGGAATATACCATTAAGCCATTTCCCTTTCAGGGTAGGCGTGACACTACCCGATTCGGGTAGTGTTTCTAGGTGGAGAGTTTCTTGTAGTAAATATCTACAAGTGTGGGCTCACCACACCCACGACGGGCCAACAGCACGCAGTATTCACGAATGGTCACCCATCCAAGCCATTAGCAAATGCTAAAATTTATCATTGAAGTCAAATTAGAAATAAAACATTGGAAGAGAAGGTATCAATTATTATTTTTATGAACATGTTTAAAACCAACTCCCAATTTTTCAACATCTATATGAATGTTGTAAACAATTTTTAAACAAAAACTCATATTTATCATTAAACATAGAAGAAAAAAAAATTTTACCGTATAACTCGATACCTGTATTATTACAGTCATATTTTGGTTAATTCAGTAATTTCTTAACTCACATTTGACATTTGACAAGAATTCAAACCACACTGAACAAAAAGGTCTTGTTTTATACGGCTTGTTTTTGATACACTTTAATATAAACCCGTTTTAGTCTTAAAGCTACATTTAAATCCTTTTTTGTCTTAAAAGAAGACTGTAAAGCCTACATTTTGGTTTCAAACAAGACCTCTTTGTCTTAAATCAGGACCAAGATTCTGAATTCCAAAATGATTTGTGTGTAGAGTAAGTATGAAAACACCTTTAGGGTTACATTATTTTTTATTATGGCACTGAATTTGGCAGTGGTTTGTACTTTTATCAGCTCTATTGTCTACTTTCATATTTGAGATAGGAAGGTACTGAGGTGTACTGAAACATAGGACTGTATAATACATGCAGTTATCGAACTATAACTTTTGTGTACAAATTTAAAAATTAATAATTTAATAATGTTTATATTCTCATCATAATGAGAAGGTATTTGTGTTATGTGAAAACTGAATATCACGGATGTCTCTGAATCTCCACGTTTCGAGATCCCCTAAATCCGAAAAAACACGCTTTACGATGGTATCTGTCTATCATTGTCGTTTGGTCGTTTGCATTGGCATCGTCTGTGTACCCGATAACTTTTGAAAGACTACTCAGGTTGGACTGTGCTTTGGCACACGTTTTAAGGGACCAAAAATAAAGGTCGAGTTAGTTAACCAGACTTTTTTTACCAACGGTTCTGGTTTTAACCACCAAAAAAGTAATAAAAAATAAAATATTCCATTTTGCGATCAAACTATGCAAGATAGGGAAAAAAAATATTCGACAAGAATTGTTCCCCCAAAAAAGATCTAAACCTTTTTTATGAATCGTTTTTTGATAGGACGCAATTTTTGTTTTAATCGCAAAAAATAATATTAAAAATAAAAAAATTAAGTTTTTGGAAAAGCGACGCAGGATACGGAAAAAATGAATATACAAAAGTTTTTCACACAAAATAGATCTACAAATTTTTAATTATTTATTATTTTATGGGAGGCGCAGTTTTTGTTTTAATCGTAAAAAAACATAAAAAATTAAATGTTTTTTGGAAAACGACAGAAGATACAATAAAATATTCAGTAACCAGATTGTTCGCCTAAAATAGTTCGAAATTTTTTCTTCAGACCATTTTATTATAGGACGTGCACTTTTTTGAATTATGAAAACAAAACAATAAAAATATGTACGTCTTTTTCAATATCAATGTATATTGTGAATTGTAATAATATACGTTTATTGAAATAATACTTTTTTCAGAGTAACTGCGCATAAGACTTGATGCAAATTAAGGAACAAATATTAAAATAATCATGAAAAATCAAATTTGTACTTTATATCTAAATACAGAAAGGCTTAGATTGTGGTACCGAAATTAATATAATGTATATTTAGTATGATGGAGTTCAACATAATATAGAAAAGTTTACGTTTTGGACATATTTACTTTGAGTACGAAACACGAGATACCTGATGAGAATGTGTTCGTTAAAGCCGAAGGAGCTTTAATAGAAGGGAATTCACAATCACCAAATTACAGTTATCGATGGTTTGACCTTCAACTTTAAGAGGTCTATACATCATCCAAAGAAATGCATTTCTTTTATTCCATTTTTTTGAGCCAAAAAAGCCGTTTACGTGATTATACTAAACACTGTTTAAACGCAACAAACTCTTGTATTGATTCAAATAAATCTTTTCTTTGGGTGCCATTTCTTTGAAACAAAAAAAAACATTTCTTGGCCTGAGTATGTGAGATATAATTAACTCAAGGAATTGATATCTTTAGAACTAAGAACCTAGTTTCTTTGAATCTAGTTTTCGCATCCAAAGAAATATTTTGTTAGTTCAATGATATTGAGCATTTCAATTAAAAAGCAATCTATTTGAAATCAGCAATTGATTGATACGTGAAACAAATATTTTGTGTTTTTTTCCAAAGAAATATTAAGATAACTAAAAGCAATATTAATTAAGTGAAAGAGATATTTATTTTATAATATAAGGGGTGGGCACTGTTATTTCAATAGAACGTGTCATTAGTCGAATGAAGTAATTTTTTCACTTAAGAATTAATTCATACACCATTCGTTCGAGAAAATATTTTGGTAAAATTCTTTATTTGTACCGAGAAGTTCAGAACCTATGCCGACAGGTGCTCAGAGCTTATGGTCTCAAAATAGAAATTTATTCTCAAGTCTTTAAGTTAGCCATACATTTTCACCATAGATATAATCTGAAAAAATGTGGTGATTAGAGCTTATCGGTCTTCCTAAGCATTGGCCGTGCTTGAAATTTGTTTAGTCCGTGAAAATAGAAATAAATATACATACATACATTGATTAGCAGTTCGAACTCGAAAGTTCATTGCCTCACTACCCGATTCGGGTAGTGTTTCTAGGTGGATATTTACTACCAATGTGGGCCCACCACACCCACGACGGGCCAACAGCACGCAGTATTTCGGAACGGTCACCCATCCAAGTACTAACCGCGCCCAACAATGCTTAACTTCAGTGATCTTACTGTAACCCTTACGTACACGCTTACATTGACTTCACATTAGTACAAGCTAGCGGCACTCAGTGCCGCACTTCCATTTCTGGCGCCTGTCGTTGTTGAAATTTTCTGAAGCAAAACATAATTCGTGAAAATAAAAATTCACATTTCTCTCAGTACATTGCACCCAATGCAGACTACAGGGGTGCCTTCCCCACGAGACGTTGGAAAAGGGTAGGGGTTTGACGAACATTATTTCTGTGACTAGTCCAAGAGGTGCATTCGCGCCTCCACGAGATGTTGAAAAGGGGTAGGGTTGGACCAACATTATTTCTGTGACCAGTCAAAGGGGTGCCTTCCCACCCCCACGAGAAGTTGGAAAGGGGCAGGGGTTTGACTAACATTGCTTCTATGACTGGTCTAATGGGTGCCTTCCCGCCCCCACCAGATGCTGGAAAGGGTTAGGAGTTTGTCCAACAATATTTCTGTGACCAGTCACAGGGGTTCCTTTTCGTCTCCAAAGATACGTTCGAAAGGGGTAGGGGTTAGACCAACATTATTTATGTGACGAGTCAAAGGGTTGCCTTCCCGCCCCCACGAGAAGTTGGAAAGGCGCAGGTGTTTGACCAACATTATTTCTGTGACTAGTCCAAGAGGTGCATTCCCGCCCCCCAGGAGATGTTGGAAAGGGGTAAGGTTGGACCAACATTATTTCTGTGACCAGTCACAGGGGTTCTTTTTCGCCTCCCAAGAGACGTTGGAAAGGGGTAGGGGTTTGACCAACATTATTTATATGACGAGTCAAAGGGGTGTCTTCCCGCCCTCACGTGAAGTTTGAAAGAGATAGGGGTTTGACAAACATTATTTTTCTGACCAGTCAAAGGGGTGCCTTCCCGCCACCATGAGATGTTGGAAAGGGATAGGGTTTGACCAACATTATTCATGTAACCAGTCAATGGGGTGCC
>CAKNYM010050660.1:0-38239 GCA_932195095.1 Andricus curvator
ACTCTGTTTACAAACTATTTGTCGCCACACTTTTCTGTCCTGGCATACTACTCTAGCTTCCTTCACGTCCATGCATTTTTTCATGCAAGCTCTTGTGTTCCTATGGCTTCTTATGTCTCTACGGATTAATGTCTCATTTACAGATTCTAACCATTCTTTCGGCGGTCTACCTCTGGCCATTCTGCTATTTACTTTACCTTTATACACTTGTTTCGTCAGTCGTTCATCTTTCATTCTTTCAAGATGTCCGAACCATCTTAACTGATTTCTTTCCCATGTGTCAACTATTGTCTCTTTTGCACCACATTCTTTGAGGATGGTCTCGTTTCGGACTTTGTCCATCAGTGTTTTCCCGCATATTATGCGCAGAGGTTTCATGCCGATCTCGTTAATTTTACTCCTGTCCTTTTCTTGACAGGTCCATGTCTCGCTACCGTATAGTACAGTCGGTACGAATATAGAATTGTGTATGGCCATTTTAGCTTTTTTTGATATGTTTTTATTTGTTAGGATGGACCCTGCTCTACCGATAACCTGCTTACCCTTATTTATGCGCCTATCTAACTCCCCATCTATTTTTCCGTCGCTAGTGAATAGACTACCTAGATATACGTACTTGTCAACTTGTTCTAATCTCTCATCATTTAGGACAATGTTGCACATTGTTTTCTCACTCTTTCCCTCAAACACCATGATTTTTGTTTTATTTACGTTAATTTTGAGTCCCATGTCCTTCATGCTTGTATGAAGTTTATTCAACATTCTTTGCAAGTCCTCGACTGATTCTGCCATAACAATCTTGTCATCTGCGAAAGCTAACCCACGTACCTTAACTGTTTGGAGATCTACACCTTCTTCGTCGAAGAGTGCAGTTCTTAGACACTTATCCATGAATATGATAAATAACCACGAGGACATAACGCATCCTTGTTTCACGCCTTTCGTAATATCGAACCAGTCACTCAGTTTCCCGTTTACCCTTACGCTCGCTTTACTACCTGTATATATTGTTTTTATTGCTTGCAGGAGCCCTCCATTTACTCCGTATTCTTTAAGAACTTCCCAAAGTTTACTTCTATTTACCGTGTCAAATGCTTTTTCTAGGTCAATAAATGCACAGAAAACTTTCTTTCCTACTCTCAAGCTTTTTTCTGTGATCTTGCTTAGGCTAAATATCTGATCTGTACATGATCTTCCTGGCATAAATCCACTTTGGACTTCCCATATTTTTTCTTCTGTGATTTCCATTACCCTACGAATAAGTATTTTTGAGTATATTTTACTTACGGTACTTAGTAGGCTGATACCTCTGTAATTACTGCAGTTGTTTTTATCTCCCTTTCTTTTGTATATTGGTACGATAATCGCTTTTTTCCAATCGTCTGGGTTATGCAAAGAAAAGTTTGAAAAAAGTCGTCTTTGATATGAATTATACATGAAACTGCTATTTTCGATTTTTTGGAACTGAATTATGAATTATTGAGTGCAAAAAATCTACTCTTTATTTTACAATTAAAATATGTAAGAGTCAATATTTATAAAACCATCTTTAAGAGTGTAGGCGAAAAAAAGTTTTGATTGACCCTATTTTATCTAATACTGGAACGTTTCTTAATTGCGATTTAAAATCCATTTCATGGAATGTTAATTTGATATAGAGAAATTATGAAGAAGGGAAAGCTATCATTGTTTTGATTTTTTTCACTAACTATACGATGCAATGTTTGTCGGGAAAAATGAAACGAATTAGCAAGTGTTCATCTGACACAATTACAATTGCAACGCAGCATAACCGGATAGGTTCATAAGGTCAACCGACTGATTAGACACCCTTTATATTCTTCAAAAACGTCAGGCTTTCACTCGGACAAGCAAGCACCTTTGACCTCAGAGCCATCACCTTCCGTCATTTTCATTATTGAACCAAAGTTTAAATAAATAATTTTTCCTCTTTTATCTTTCATTTTCCATCTTATAAATTTGATCTTTTTTATCCTTTATCTTTTTAAATTCCACATTGCTTTGTTTATTCATTGTTGTATTTTCCCTATGCTAACTAACTACAACCCAAAATTACCTCAATGGCGCATTTTCAATAAAAAAGTTCAATTTTCAACCAAATAGTTAATTTTTCTACCAAATTTTTTAAATTTCAAGCCAAATAGACCACAAAACAGTTGAATTTTAAATCTAAAAAGACGAACTTTCAAGCCAAAAAGACGAATTTTCAACAAAAGATTTGATATTTCAACCCAAAAATTTTAATTATGAACACAAAAGTTCATTTTCAACCAATTATTAGATTTTTCTATAAAAAAAAATGAATTTTTAATCAATTAGTTCAACTTTCAACCTAGTAGATGAATTTTTAACCAATAAATATATGAATTCTCAACGAAAAATATAATAGGTGATACTTCAAACAAAAAAGATTGCAATTTTTAATCAACAAACAGTTGAATTCAACCAAAAAAGACCAATTTTCAACCAAACAGTTGCATTTTTAACTAGAACAGATGAATTTTCAAATCAAAAAGACAAATTTGCAACAACTAAAGTTTTTTCAATCAAGAAAAAAAATATCAACCAAATTGTACCATTTTCAAGCCAAAAGGAGAATTATTATCTACAAAACAGTTCAATTTTCAACCCAAAAATATGGATTTTAAACAAATAAGATTATTTTGAACAAAAGAATTAAATTTTCTACCCAAACAGACCAATGTTCAACAAAACAGTTAAATTTTCGACCGAAAAAGGTGACTTTTTAACAATGCACTTGAATTTTCAACAAAATAATGAAATTTTAAACCGTAAAAGATGAATAAACAAAAAATGTAATAGCTGATATTTCAATCAGAAAATAACTTAACTTGATAAAAAAACAGTTGAATTCAAACAAAAAAATATGAATTTTCAGCAAAATAATTGAATCCACAATAAAAACCGATTAATTTTCCACCGAACAGTTGCATTCTTAACCAAGCATGATTTTGCAGTCCTGAAAGATACAAAATTTTAAACAGATTGTTGAATTTTGAAGCGAAAAAGCCGAATTTTCTACAAAAAATTAGAATATTCGAACCGAAAAATGAATTACCAACAAAAAAAGTTAATTGTCAACCAAATAGTTAAATTTTGAACTCAAAAAGATGATTTTTATTTTTAAAAAGTGAAATAGGAGAAAAAGGGAAGTTGCTTAAAAACAGGGGAAAAGGGGGAAATTAAAGGAAGGAGAAAATAGGGGAAAGAATGTGAAGTATGTATCTATTAGGCTGGATCGAAAAAGCAAAACTATGGAAACTGAAATTGGAACTATATGGAAAAGTAGTGTACTAGGACCCTGAAAAAGTATAATTAATTTGGTGCCGATTTATGAAAGCCTTCTTCTCGAGCTTTAGCAAAATGTGCTTTAAAAAATTCTTATTATAGTTTTTATACTTTGGTGTATGTCAATTTTTAAAAATGTTTTTGCAGGTCTTAAGCGTCTCTCCATTTTTTCAGCTTTTAATTTCACGTTCTCTAGGCCATAGCTCATGTTTAATGGACCCCTATTTTCACAAAATAATTTTAAAATCTGCAGAATTAACAAACAAAAAAATTTACACAAAATCAAATCAAAAATTATCCTGTACTCACATTTATGATTTTCCAGAATTATACTTTTTTTTTCTTCGAACAATTTATTTTCAAAAGTAAAAAAGTGCCGAACACCTGAAAAAATTCTTTCATCATTCCTATAGATTTCAATATTGTTTTAATAAAATAAAAGCTTTGAAAATAAGAATGTTTTCAAATGGCACCAAATTCATTATACTTTTGTAGGGTCCTCATACACTTCTGTTCCATATAGTTCCAATTTTGATTTTCATCATTTTGATTTTTCGACCCACCCTAGTATCTATCTTGCATGCAAGCTTTTTTTATTTCATAAAGAACAAACAATCGATTTACATATAATACAATTACAACGATTTGGTTGAATAAACAAAATTGTAGCTGTTTCAACTATAGAGTATGGTTATTATATGGAAAACAAAATGCTTGGTAGACCCAACAAAATTTTTTGATTGTTTTAACCAAACCTTTTGATAAATAGAGTATTTGGTTGATTCAACTAAAAAATTTGGTTGGGACAACAAAATATTTTGTTGAATCGACAAAAATTTGTTTCATGCAACCAAATTTCTAAGTTTATGAAGTAATTGGAGCGATTATTCGACAGTTTTCCTCAATCCTTATTTCTGACATTTGCCACTCTCTGTCACTGTTTCTGTCTCCGTTTTACACCCTTCCTGTCTATACGCCGGGTCCTCACGTTCCTTATCACTCTCAGTCGAAACAACAGTGCAGTGATAGCGACTGCGGAAAATGAGAACAAAAAGTTGAATTTATCACTTCATGAGAGTGGCGCTCAGTCCATGGCCACCGAATAAAAACTAAAATAGAGAGCAAGAGCCCCCGATACCAGAAAATTCTAGTGTATGTATGTACGATAAGGAAGAAGAAAATGCATATTTCTTTAAAAAAAAGACAATGGAACTCATCTATAAAGATTAGAGTCGTTCAATTCTTATCTTTGATGTACAGAAGAGTATGCCAGCTTCAAAGACTTTTTTATGGGCGAAAATTATAGGCACGCACATACAAATTGTGAATGGTCCCAAAAACATGTTATTCTGAAAATTGAATAAGATAAATTTGTAGCATTGCTTTTTACATGGCAAATTCAAAATAATGGTATTTTCAAGATCGTACTAATTTCATAATAGCAAAATTGTATATGAAAATGTTTTTAAAAATTGTAGCAACAACTGAATTTTTCGAAAAATGGGAAATTAACCAATTTAGGGCAAAAGGGCGTAAGTGTCAAATTTCGAACATTCGTTTTATTGGCTTAAAATAATTATTTTGACCAAACACATGCCTCGGTATAAAAGATTTATGGTGTAGAAGGGTTACTGCAAAATCCCAGTTTCGGAACTCCCTGACTTTCCCTGAATTTGCCCTCACAAATTTTCAATTTTCAATCAAAAACAGTTGAATTAAACCAAAAAAAAAAAAACAAAAAGACGAATTTTCCACAAAATAGTTGATTTTTGACTCTAAGCAGATACATTTTCAACCAAAAGTTAAATTTTCAACCAAAGAAATGAATTTTTAACGAAAAAGATGAATTAGTCTCGCAGAAAATTAAAATTCTACCACAAAAGATGAATTTTAAAATTGTCAACAAAATGCAGGAATTTTGAACCAAATAGTTAAATTTTCAACTGAAGAAGATAAATTTAAACCAAACTTGGACTATTTAAATTTTTTACCAAAAATGAAAAAAATAATTTTCAACAAATTAGTTAAATTTTGAACCAAATCAAAGAAAGGGTTTTTAACTAAAATTATGTATCATCAACAATAACAAAAAAATTAATTTTTAACGAAGTAGTGCCACTTACAACTAAGTAGTTGAATTTTAAACCAACAAAGATTAATTCTCAACTGAAAAAGTTTTTAATTTTAAACCAAAAACAGTCAAATTCCCCCAAACAAGACGAATTTTTAACAAAATAATTGAGTCTTTAACGAAAACAGATTAATTTTCAACCAAACGGTTGTGATCTTTAACCAAAAAAGATGCAATTTCTACCAAAATGGATGAACATTCAAAACAAAAACACGAATTTTTCCACCAAAAAGGATGACTTTTTAATAAAATTGTTGAATCAGATTAAATTTGGAAGATTTTATTACCAATTAAGGATGTTAACCTCCGAGTTTTTATATTTTTAATGCATACTACTCTCACTTTTAAAACGATTACTTCGGACAAATAATTTTTTGAGAACAAGAAAAAATCGGCCTCAGTCGGGATTTGAACCGGGAACGCTATATCCATGAGATCCTCAGAAGAAAAGAAAATATAAAATTAATTTTTCTTCAAATTTGAATTTAATTTTCATGATTGAAAACATTTTTGAAAAAGAAAAAAATTTGAAACTTATACGTAAACATTTTGAACTACGATTCGAAAGAACTAATGAGTAACTCGAAATAAATATGTTGTTTTTATTACATTTTTTTCAAGAAGGCATTAACGAAAGTAAAAGATTTGAATACTAAATAGTAATTTTTTGTGAAAAATTCACGTAAAAAGGTAAAAAATATCATGGGGTTAATGAAAAAAAAAGACTTGACCAATTCTTGATGTTTTTTGCTGGAATTCTAAAAGGTATAAAATTTTCGTTAAATATTCACAAGGACTTTTTTAATTATCTCACTGAATTAATTATAGCAGTATAAAACATCTTCTTTAAGAAACTATATATAGAGACTATAGGTCCAGTCGAGATTCTATCGTTATTTGCTATCAACCTTGTAAATTCATTCTTTAGATTCCCTTTTAATTTTTAACGAAACGCTGAACCCGTAAAAGGTATGTTAAAGAGTCCGGTAAAAAATTACGAAAGTATCGAATGAGAGAAACAAAAATAGGTTCTTTACGCAATTGATAATTTTTGTTTTCATTTGACCAATAATAAACTGAAAATGTAGAAAATCATTTAAATTGAAGAAAAATGTTGATTAGAACAAAAAACGATTTTATTGAACTAAATAAGTTTCCTTTCATCAAAAGAAATTTCTTTGGATGGAAGAGACTTTTCTTTGACTGAGAGCTAATAAATATTTTTCTTTGATTCAAACAAATTTTCTTGGAACCAAAGAATCTTTTTTCTTAATGATGCAATAAGATTCTAAAGTTTGTCATTTTAAACAATTAAAAAAGCTCCTTCAAAATAATTCATATCTCTCTTGGAATGCGTCTAGTATTACATTTTTATTATTTTCATTTATTTAACACTTCCGTTTTTGTCGTATACAAAATTATGAATTCCATGAATTGGAATAATAATACAAAGTTTTATTTTATCTTCTTACACTTAAACTTCAGTGCAAATTTGCGTAAAATTTATCTGAGCACTATATTAAATTCAATTTAAACCACTTCAAATTCGTAAGTTTTCAAGTAAAAATATTGCATTTTCAACAGAATACATGAATTTTCAACGAAGTGGTTGAACTTTCAACTAAAAAAGAACAATTTTCAACAAAAAATGGAATAGTAAAATTTTTAGTTAAAAAAATTACCCCCCCCCCACCCCCCGGCCCCCAATTTCAACCAAAGTGATGAATTTTTAAATAAAATAATTAATATTTAACTGGAACACTTGAATTTTCAACCAAAAAGATATATTTTCAACTAAAAGAATGAATATTTAAATGGAATACTTAAGTCTTCAACAAAAGAGATGAATTTTCAAACAAGAAGATTTTTCTACAAAAAAATACGATTTTCAAACAAAATACATGAATCTTCAACGAAATAGTTGAATTTTCAAATAAAAAATACCAATTTTCAACCAAATAGTTGAATTTTCAAGTTAGAAATATCAATTTTCAACAAAAAAGGGAAAAGTAAAATTTTCAGTTAAAAAAATTAATTTTCAATCAAACTGATGAATTTTTAACTAAAATGATGATTCTTCAACTGGAATAGTTATATTTTAAACCAAAAAGATGAATTTTTAACTAAAATGATGAACTTTTATCTGCAGTAGTTGAATCTTCAACCAAAAAGACGAATTTTCACCAATATACATACATTTTCAACTAAAAAATATGATGAATCTTCAACCAAAAAAGTTAACTTTCAACTTTCAACCAAGTAATCCAATTTTTATTCCAAAAACCTGTTCAAAAACCGTTCCAAGAAAGACGCCTTTTCCACATGAGTTGAATTTTCAACTCAAAAAGATTTTTCAGTTAAGAGAGAGAAAAAATTGCAAACAAACTGTTGAATTTTCGAACGAAAAATGAATGTTCTATCAAAAAGAACGAACTTTCAATGAAATACATGAATTTTCAACTAAGAACGATCCATTTTTAATCAAAAATAGAATAGTTAATTTTCAGTTAAAAAGTTAATTTAAAAGAAAAAAACAGAACCCAATTTTCAACAGAATAGTTACATGCAGCAATATTAAGCTTTTTTTTTTACTAATGAAGAATTATTGCTATTCAATTTTATATTGCAATTTAAAAAGAATTCTCTGTCATTGCCAGGTTTGTCCAGGTGTGTAAAAATTACCTGGAAATTCCAGGTTTTCCAGATAGGGCAGATACCCTGTTTATAAGTTTAAATATTTCAATTTGAAATTGCAGAATTACGGAACATTAAATTTTGATTTGACCTGGTTATTTTTTATTTGCCATCTATAAATGTTACAATCTGTAATTTTTTAATTATTCATTATATACATATATTTTTAATATTTAATTTTGAACGCATTCAAACAGGAAATTGATCAACTCTGAGAGCTTCATTTTGAGAAATTGAAATTGTGAGAACTGCAAATTTTAATTTTATATGCATAATTATATTAATCCTTAGCTTAATCGATTTATTTGGTCTTGTTAAATTTTCAAAAACAATAATAATAATACTGTAAATATTAACTTTAGGCATGTTTAAAATTTTTCCACGCACAGTTTTCGACTTTGAACACCTTAAAAACGGGAGTATAACCCCCCGCATTAATAAAAAAATATATTATTAATTTTTCATTGCCAAGGGATCACAGAAAAAACGGAAGTGATTTTTTTTTGCGGGTAATTTTGAAATAGATAAAGTTGAATTTTTTCGCATCGAAACAAAACAAGATTCAATGGAGTTGATATGGTAACCATTTTGCATGTGGTGGGTAAATCTTAAAACGTGAAGTTAATTTTTGTTGCAGGTAAATATTACTCTGAAATCGCTGTAAAGATTACATTCTGTTTTTTTCTGTGATAATAAATTAAAAAATGTTTGCTTTTTAAAGACTTTAAGTTGAAAATTATTTCAATGCTAATTGCAGATTATGGATCTTCCCAAAAATATATGACAAAGCATATTTTGGACCCCTATCTCAGGAAGTTTATGCTCATTTCACTACTTCCGGTACCGATATATCAACCTCGATTATATGAAGAAACTTTTATTACTATGGAAAAAAACAAGCCGTCTAACATAATATTAGAAGGAGAACTGACATCCGGAACAGTCGGATTAAAACTGTTATTTATCTGACAAATTAGATTCGCAAGTCATTCTCCATTATATCCCACGTGAAAATACATGTGAAAATTGATGTTAAAATGTGAAAGTCATTGTCCATTATATCCTACATGTAAACACATGTGAAAATTGACGTGAATTCTCCTAATAACATTGCATTTAATGCAAAATTCGGCTATTATTGTAAAATAGTTCACGTGGATTTCTAAGTGGAAATTTATGGGCTTCCGAAAACTCTACAAACCAGCTGGAATTCAAAAATAGTGAGGGTGCTCAAAAATAAAAAATAAACCCATTTTCACGCATCTGCTGCGGATGACAAGACATTTGCAACCAAAAATAACGTTTACAGGGTGACCGCAATACTTCATTTTCAAAATTCCCTGACTTTTTCATGACTTTTCACTGGCCAATTTTTCATTTTTCCTGACCGTTAATATTCAAAGAGCAGCATTTTAATCTTGTAATATGTTTAACATAGAATCATTCATAAAAAAAAACAATTCCAAAATATAATTTAAAATTTTTTATTTTATTTATTTCAAACAAGAAAAGATGACTTTTCTACCATAAAAGATGAATTTTCAATCCAAAAGGACGAATTTTAAATAAAAAAGTTGAATTATAGACAAAAAGAGATTATTTTTAACAAAATAGTTAAATTTTCAAACAAAAAACAATAAAATTTTCAACGAAATTGTTGAATTTTTAATCAAATATTGGAGTTTTCAACCAAATAGTCGAATTTTAAAACAAAAATTAAACTTTAACAAAAAACAGTTGTATTTTCAACTAAATTGTTAAATTTTCAAGCCAAAAAGACGATTTTTTTAGAAGACAGTTGAATTTTTAACCGGAAAAATTAAATTTTCAACAAAAAGATAAATTAATTCTTAACGAACAATGTAATAGTTGATTTTTTAACAAACAGAAATTTCAAAAAAAATTGTTTAATTTTAAACCAGAGTTGAATTTTCATTAAGATATGTAATCAAATTTGTCACAAAACAATTAAAATTACAACCAAAATAGTTGACTTTTAATGCAAAAAACACTCATTTTCTTCAAAATGTTTTAACTTTTAACCAAATAGTTTAATTTTTAACATACGAAATGAATTTTTAACCAAATCATCGAATTTTTCATCAAAATAGATTGAAGTTCAACTAAAAACAGACAAAGCGCATGTGTCAGTGGCTTGCATTACATTTTCGAGCCATGGTTTCACTCGACTCAGGCGCGACTTGGGCGCGACTCCCCATATCGAGGTCTAAAATGTTTACACATCAAAAATTGTCAACAATAAAATAGTTACATTTTCAAATAGAGTTAAATTCTCAAAAAAATAATTTAATTTTCTATAAAATAGTTGAATGTTTAACCAAATAGTTCAACTTTTAAGCCAAAAAGACGAATTTTTTAGAGGACAGTTGAATTTTCAACCCGAAAAGTTGAATTTTTCTGCAAAAAGATGAATTAATTTTTAACGAAAAATGTAATAGTTGATATTTCAACAACAACGAAAAAACAACAAATTTGCAACAAAATCGTTAAATTTTCAACCAGAGTTGATTCCCAATGAAATAATAATATTTTTAAGAAAAAAGTTGAATTTTTAATTAAATAGTTAAATTTTCAAGCCGAAGAGACGAATTAAATTAAATTGTTGAATTTTCAACAAAAAGATGAACTAATTCTTAACGAAAAGTGTAACAGATGATATTTAAAAAAACGGACATTTTCAACAAAATAGTTAAATTTTGCAACCACAGTTGAATTTTCAATAAAATAATCAAATTGTCAACAAAATAGTTGCATTTTTAACCAACTAGTTGACTTTTAAACCTGTACAGAAGAATTCTTAAAAACAAATATTGACGAAAATAGAGAATAAAAGTTAGAAGAGCGAATTTAAAAAAATAGATTTGCTCCTATTCAGATTAAATAAAGGAATGCAAATTTTCGAAAAGGTCTCGTATTATAATAGAAACTAAATGTAAATCAATGTCAATCGATGGGTTTATAGGAACATTGAAAATTTCAGCTATTTTAGAGTGAAAATTAAATATAAATTTACATTCGCAAACGTTTTTAATTTTAAGGCAATTTACTTACTTGGATACCCGAGTCAAAAGTTGCAAAAAAATCAGCTCATTGAAACTTACCTGTAACAAAAAATATACATCTCGTTAGTACCAATTTTTGTATTTGAAATTATTTTATATTTTAAAAAATATTAACGAGACTGGGTATTAGTTTTGTTATACTTTCTGGGACCAGGGTGACAGAAAACTTAATTTTCAAAATTTCTGACATTTCCCTGACAAATTCTTCTCTTTCCCTGACGATTTATATTCAAAGACCAACATTTTATTCTTCTAACATTTTTAACATACAATCTTTTATAAACGGAATAAAACAATTTCAGATTGAAGTTTTTAAATTGAATTTTTTGTTATTTCAACCAAACAAAGATGACTTTCCTACCATAAAAGATGAATTTTCAATCCAAAATGAGGAAATATCAAGAAAACAGTTTAATTCTCGACCAAAAAGTTGACTTATTAACAAAATAGTTACATTTTCAACAAAATAATTAAGTTTTCTGCCTACGAAGATGAGTTTTTAACCAAACAGACGAATTTTCAATCAAAAAAGATTAAACATCAAACAAAAACAGTTGCATTTTCAACCAAATAGTTAAAGTTTCAAGCCAAAAAGACGATTTTTTTAGAAGAAAATTGAATTTTCTATAAAGCTGTTGAATTTTCAACAAAAAAGTTAATTTTCAACCAAGTAGTTGCATTTTTAATCAAAAAAGGAAATTTCAAACCAAGAAGATTACTTTTCTACCAAAAAAGACGAACTTTCAACCAGAAAAGATCAATTTTCAACCAAAAAGATGAACGTTCATCCAAAAGCGTTAAATTTTTAATGAAAAAAGATCAATTTTTCACAAAAAATGAAAAAGTTACATTTTAAATTAAAATAATTAATTCTGAACAAAAAAAGCGAAGTTTCAACGAAAGAGATTAATTTTCTACCCAAAAAAGATTATTTTTCAAGAAAATGCATGAATTTTCAACCAAATAGATGAATTTTCAACTAAAAAATATCACTTTTTAACAAAAAATGGCATAGTTAAATTTTTAGATGAAAAATTAATTTTCCAGCAAAAAAAAACAAATTTTTAACCAAAGTGATGAATTTTCAACTAAAATGATGAATCTTCCACTGGAATAGATTAATTTTAAACCCAAAAGATGATTTTTTACCAAAATATTTTATCCTTCAAACAAATTAGTTTTACTTTCAACCAAAAAGATGAATTTTCAAAGAAAATAATGAATATTGAAATGGAATAATTGAATTTTCAACCAAGAAGATGAATTTTCAAACACGAAGATTTGAATTTACAACAAAAAAAGATCAATTTTTAACCAAATACTTGAATTTTGAACTAAAAAATATCCGGTTTTAACCAAAAATGGAATAGTTACATTTTCAGTAAAAAAGAATAATTTTCCACACAAAAAAAAACAATTTTTAACCAAAGTAAAATAGTTGATTTTTCAACTGGAATACTTACGTTTACAGTTAAATAAATAATTTTCCACCTTTAACTAGAATATAATTGAATTTTCAACCAAAAAGATTAATTTTCAACCAATAAGATTAATTTCTACCAAAAAAGACAAACTTTCGACTAAAAGGGATAACTTTCCAACCAAACATTGAATTATTAAATTTTCAGTTAAAAAGATTAATTTTTAACTAAAGAGATGAATTTTCAACTAAAATGATGGACTATTCAACAACAATAAAATTAATTTGTGATAAAGTAGTTTAACTTTCAACAACGAAAAATGTAGTAGTTGATAATTCAAAAAACGTTTTCAACAAAATAGCTCATTTTTCAACCAAAGGGATGAATTTTTAATTAAAATAATGAATCCTCAACCAAAAAAATATTTTTTAATAAAAGAGTTTAACTTTCAAACAAGTAATCAAATTTTTATTCCAAAAAGATGGCTTCTGAAAAAAATGTAGTAGTTGATATTTCAACCAAGAAAGATTTTAATTTTTAATAAAAAACGGTTGAATTCAACCAAAAAAGACGTCTTTTCAACGTCAGTTGAATTTCCAATTAAGAAATATTTTTCAGTCAAGAAAAAACATTGCAAACAAACTGTTGAATTTTCAAGCAAAAAAGCCACTTTTACCAATTAAGAGTCACTGTTATTCAATTTTATATCACAATTTAAAAAAAATTAAGCACACCCTCGAACAAATTCCCTTACTTTAAAAAAAATTTCTGCCATTTCCAAGTTTTTGTGGGTATATAAAAATTCCGAGACAATTCCAGGTTTTCCAGGTAGGATAGGCACCCTGCTTAATATATATTCCTATACAGAATGCTCTAAAAGTAATTTAAAAAGCCATATTTACAGGTGTTACTCAGAAAGGTCAATATTTAATCCAATAAAATTTTCTGTCATCAAATCGAGCATCAAATCACGTTCTCTCAAACTGAGAATCACGTGCTTCGCCTCTGGTGCGTAAAAAATAGATTCAGGAAGATGAGAATAAACCAAAAAATCTTATAAATTAACAAATTCATTCATTTTGGGTGGATATTCGCCATTCGAAATACTTTCACGTCCAAAAGTCATCCTGGTATCGGCAGTAAAAAGTCCTATAAAAATTTCGCTCCTGCCGAAACAACATTCAGGATGTATGAGTGCCTGCTTACGTCATACACGTGCCTACACTTACACATACACATACGTGAAAAACACGTGGTACCCTGGCGCCACTTCCTGCAAACAAAAATAACGGAGAGAAAAGATAATGGTGTGAATATGGAAGGAGAAAATAGATCGACATAAAGTCTTGTTTTCCTTGCGGCAAATCTTGTGGTGCTTCCTCTTCCCTATCTTGGCCAGAATAAAAGGGATTGGGTTGTTACATAAAATTAGAATTATTGTTTAAGGCTTCCCATTATTTTGAAGTCAATGGAACCAATCTATCTTCCAAGTAGCCTTGAAGTACCACTTATAACTATCTTTATTTCCCTTTGGATACTATATTATTTTTAAATTCCTCTCAAGAGCCAATATTTCGAATTAAAAAATAAAAGAGAGATCTACAATTCTACAAGAAGTATATATTTATCCTCTGAGAAAATTGGATTGGCATGAAAAATTGCGTGCGTCAAGCGAGAACTAGGTTTTAAGTATGTTATAATCGAGAGGAATAAATTCAAAAAGAGCGACGACAGGCCGAAAAACTTAGTTTTCAAAATTCCCTGACTTTTCCCTCATTTTTCCCTGACCAATTTTTCATTTTCCCTGACCATTATTATTTAAAGACCAACATTATAAGCTTGTAACATTTTTAATATAGAATCTTTTATAAATGGAATAAAAACACTTTGATTCAAATTTATTTCTTTTGAATTGAAAATGAATATATAATAAGAATTCGAAAGAATACAATTGAACAAAATTTTAAAAATAAAAAAATTTCCATCGAATTGAGCGAAATGGGAGTGAACAGAATTCGGGGCAAATTCAAAAGAATTTACGTGAATTGAAAACAAAAAAATCAACGAATTAAATAAAATTCGAGTGAATTTAGCGGAATTCATGAAAATTCAAGGTCAATTAACAAAATTTAAGTGACTTGAAAACGATTTTAAAATATGAAAAAATGCATTGCACTCATGTCAGTAAGTTTGAAATGAGCTTACAAAAATTCAAGTGAATTCAAAAGAATTTGAGGAAATGTTGAAAAATTCAAGGTGAGTTTAAAAGTATTCAAGATGAATTGCAGAAAATAAAAAAAAAATCCATTAAAATTTGTTGAAATCCCTTGAAACTTTTTAAAGCTCTTAGAAATGCTTTAGAATATTTTTAAATGCCCTAACATATTTCAAATCGATTGAAATCTCATTAAATTACTGTTACCAATCAAAAATTTATTGCGATCATTTAAAATACCCTAAAATATTGCAAATTCTTTAAAATGTCTTGAAATCCCTTGAAATGATTCAAAGTTCTTGAAAATTTATGGAATTTTTAGAAATAGCATAAAATATTTCAAATCCTTTGAAAGCATTTCAAATCCCCTGAAACTTTTTAAAGAGCTTGAAAATTATTTAGAATTTAAAAAAAAAACGTGAAAACCTTAAAATCCTTTGGAATCACTTCAAATTATTCAAATTTATCAAGAATACCCTGAGAATAAAACATTTTAAATCCTTTAAAATCTTTTAAAATCCCTTGAAATTTTATAAAGTTCTTAGAAATTTTAAAAATACCCTAAAATCTTTAAAATGCTTTGGAATACCTTCAAATTGAAATATATTAAAAATTTCTTTTAATTTTTTAAAATATCCTAAAAGATATGAAAAGAATCCAAGAAAATTTAGAAATAGGTAGACATGAATTCAATCAATTCAAATTTCCATTTTAAAAAGTGACTAGTGAGTAGTGACTTAAGAAGTTTAGGAAGTAGGGATCATATGCCTCCCCCGGCAAGCCACACTTGCGGCATCTCTCATTCGGAAAAAATTTGTAACGCACAAAAAAATAGCAAAAAGTAGTGGAAGACTTGAATTATTTCTGTGACCAATCACAGTGGTGTCTTCCGCCCATGGGACGTTGGGAAAGAGGTAGGGGTGTAAAATATATTATTTTTGTAACAGGGGTATCTTCCCGCACTTTTTGGACTTCAAATTTTTCTGAATGAGAGATGCCACAATGTGACTCGCCTGGGGTTGGTATGACTCAACCCCTACTTTCCCCTAACTTTTCCCCAATTTGCAGGTTTTCCCTGATCTGCGGCCTCCCTGTGATGACTACAAAAGTCTTTTTGAAAAATGGTCGTGCGTAAATTTTGCGAGAAGGTGAAGTGCCGCTGTTAATATAACGATCCCGATTCACGAATAAAGTAACCTCGAGAATTTTTAAGTTAGAGACTTCGAGTGGCTCAGGGATACAATAAAGAATGAGTTTTTGGCACGCCATCTTCATGAAGGTTGACTCTTAAATTCCGGGTAGCAGATTTCTTATGGGTTTAGTAATTTACACGATGCTGTTTTCGAATGTTGGAGTTAATAATTTATTAATATTTATGTATGGAGTTACTTCCCGATATAACCAGTTTTGGGAATAGGTCGTATTAAAGAATTGAAGTTATTAAAGAAACTTTTATGGTAACTTAATTAACAGTAAACAGCCAATGAACATTGATAATTTAATAATGAAATTGTGCAACTTTGTACCTAAATTCCCTTAGACTTGAAACACCTTAAATCGAAAATGTTGACCCAATTTTTCCCTTTTTCCCGTTCCTTAAAAAGTTTTGATTCATTTTTTAAGAATTATAAACATGACGTCAAGACATTAGAAAACAATACGCTGTGAAAGAGATTCTTTTTGATAATACCAATTTCAAATATTTCCTAAACGATTTATTTGCTAATTTGTAGATTTGAAGGACATTGTCGACAGCATAGGCTTCATAAGCCAAAATGCTCAAATAGTTCAATTATCAACCAAAAAGAGAATTTTTCAACAAAAAATATTAATTTTCTAAAAAAAAAAGACGAATTCTCAACCAAAGAGATCAATTGAGGCACCGAATTGCAGAACTGCCTGTGCGCTCGGTCCGGTCTCGGCCCAGTAGGCAGTAGAGTGGGGGGCCGCACTGAACGCGTTGATCGAGGGAAAAAATCAATTTAAAACGCAATAATCAACTTGTCGTTTTTCTGTTAATAATTGACAACTCGAGTTGATTTTTGCGTAGAAACATTCCTTAGACTTGTGCGCTTCTCACAGATCCAATAGTTTGGTGAAATTGTTCATTTAACTTATTATTAACAATGAATAAACTAAATACTAGAAAATTCCAAAATTAATTTAAAAATCGGTCAAAATGGGCAATGTCGGTTTATTCATTATACATTTGGGAGTATCACATTAAACATTCAGTTAACGAAATCGATTTTTAGAACAAGAATAACTTTTCGAAAGCAAAGAATACTTCAGAATGATTCAGAACTGCAATTATTCTATGCCACGGTCCAAAAACGACTGAATTATTCAGCATTTTTGAGTATAGTGTTGATTTGTTTACATTAGTCCTTTCACGCGTTTGCTTACACTTCGTTCTAGGGAAACAAGATTCGCAAACTCGAGTGCGAAGAAGACAGGTAAAAGAAAAAAGGATCTCATTTTATCTATGTTTTTTAAAGCTATGCAACTGTATCCTAAAAGTTTTTTCAAAGCTATGCAAATGTATGTATTAGGATGATTGATAATAATGATCTGTGATGGGAAAGAAATCATTAACAATGTATTAAAATCCAATAAATGTTTTTGCGTAGAAATTTTTACATTCTCATTCTAATGAGAAGGTATTGGTTTTATGTAAAATTTGACATAGTCGGTTTTCATCAAATCTCCACGTTTTGAGACCCCCTGAGCCAGAAAAAACGGTTTTTACCAAGGTGTCTGTCTGTCTGTAGTCTGTCTGTCTGTCTGTCTGTCTGCCTGTCTGTCTGTCTGTAGCCACGATAACTTTCGAAAAAATGATCAGATTTGATTGAGCTTTGGCACACTTTTTTATGGCCGAAAAATAGAGAACGAGTTCGTTAACCAGCTATTTTGGATGAAAATTCAAAAAGTGAGCACATTTTGAAAATTTTTGAGACCACTTTTTTTGAAGATTTCAAAATTCTATGTATGGTTATTAGTAGTACGCAAAATGACGAACAAAATATTCTAATGACTTTTCGTGATAAAACAAAAATTACTGGAGTTATAGCATTTTCAAAATTCCAAAAAACAAACGAAAATGTACATTTTAAGCCGAAAAACGCACGATATGAAAAAAAGTCAAGAGGAGAAAAACGTTGCTTTTTGAACGCCCTATAATATTTTCATAACAACTTTTTGAATTTTTTGAAAAATAAAAAATTCAAATTTTGATCGCACAAAAAAATAATCAAAAATTCCATTTTGCTGTGAAACTATGCAAGATACGAGAAAAGATCATTTCACCAAAATTGTGCACCCAAAAAAGATCTACAAATTTCTCATCATTCACTTTTTGATATGACGCGTAGTTTTTGTTTTATTCGTAAAAAACAGCATTGAAAATAGAAAAATCAAATGCACAGAACCGAGCGTGGAACGCAAGGTTCAAATGATTTTCAAATCAAATATCGAGCGCGAAGCGCGAGTGTCTGGATGAGAATGTGTTCCTTAAGGTCGATAGAACCTTGAGTAAAGAAAGTTCCTTTTCAGTCTAAAATAAAAACAAATTTAACAATCACTTAATATGTAGAGGTTTTGATAATTTTATAATATTTGCAAACAAACTTTTTCTTTTCATCGAAGTCGAACACGAAGTTGAAAAATCTAGAGCAACCGAGCGTAAAGCGCGATGTAGATACGCCCGAGCGCGTAGCGCGAGGTGAATACATAATCGAGCGCGAAGCGCGAGATAAATATATGATCGAGCGCGAAGCGCGAGATCCAACAGTTGCGCGCTCTAGGCGCGCTCAAACTTGCGAGCGAAGCGAGCCGCGCGCGAAGCGCGCGATGAGAATGTGCCCGCGAAGCGGGCAGATTTTTTTTTATACATACATTTTATCTTTACATGTTCCTTTAAACTCTTCGTTTTTACATTGCGAATTAAAAGTTCTGTGAAATAAGGAAGCTTTTAACTACGAATTGATAGCGCAAATAAGAACCTATTGAACTCAATGTTTAATGTGATACTCCCAAATGTATAATGAATAAACCGACATTGCTCATTTTGACCGATTTTTAAATTAATTTTGCAATTTTCTAGTATTTAGTTTATTCATTGTTAATAATAAGTTAAATGAACAATTTCACCAAACTATTGGATCTGTGAGAAGCGCACAAGTCTAAGGAATGTTTGTATGCAAAAATCAACTCGATTCGTCAATTATTATCAGAAAAACGACAAGTTGATTATTGCGTTTTAAATTGATTTATTCCCTCGATCAACGCGTTCAGTGTGGCTCCCCACTCTACTGCCTACTGGACCGAGACGGACCGAGCGCACAGGCAGTTCTGCAATCCGGTGCCTCAATTTTCAACTAAAATGATGAATCTTCAACCGAAGAAATGAATTTCTAACAAAGTAGTTAAACTTTCAACGAAGTACGAGTTGAATTTTGAATCAATGATCATAAATTCTCAACGAAATAGTATATTGTGCTACAAGTTGAAAAAGCGAGAGATTTAAAACGAGCGTGAAGTTAGCTACCCGAGCGGAGCGAGGGTGGCTATCACTCGAGTTTTAAATCGTCGCTTTTTCAATGTGTGGGACATCATACTTTTTCTATAATTTGTGCAAAAGTGCTAGTTTTTGTTTACCTGTTTTTTGTGTAAAAAGAAGGCGATTTTTATGTCGATTGACGCAACAATGACAATGTCAATTATCAAAACCATGGCAATAATATGGCAGTAATAATAAGCTGTTTCTCACTATTGAATATTTGGTCCATAAAGTTGAGGGCTTCAAAATTTCCGATTTTTCGTGAAAAAAACCAAGCACAGTATTTTCGGAGAAACTGACGGTGTTTTTTTGCTTTTGTCAAGTGACAAAAGTACATACAAAATACACAACTCGAGACTTTTCAGGAAATTGATTTTAGGTTAGGGACGACAGTCGGAAAATAGAATGAAGTTGGCTGCGCACGATGAACGAGTACACCCAAGGCAGCACGAACCCACCCGAAATAACATTTACTTTTGTCACTGTGCCTCACTTTTATCACTGTCCATTTACTTTTTCCACTGCATCTGTCTACTTTTGTCACTGTTGCCTGGAAAGGTCGGCACTGCGCATGCGCCACGTCATCGACCAAAAATCGATCACTTTTTACACCAAAAACAGGTGGAAAAACTGGCACTTTTTCGCGAATTATAGAAAAAATATATTAATTCATGTTTCAACCAAAAAAGATTTTAATTTTTAATGAAAAACAGTTGAATTCAACCAAAAATATAAATTTTCAACCAAGAAAGATTTTTCAGCCAAGAAAAAAAAATCAACCACATTGTAGAACCAATAAAATGAATTTCTAACAAAAGAGTTGAATTTTGAACAAAGAGAAATTCTTCAGTTAAGAGAGAAAATTTTTTTTAAACCAAGTTGTGAAATTTTCAAGCTAAAAAGGTGAATTCTTTACAAAAAGTTGAATTTTCAACCCGAAAATATAAATTTTTAATCAGATAACTTTCAACCAAATAGTTTAATTTTCAACCCAAACAGTAGAATTTTCTAGAAAGCAGTTCATTTTTCAACCAAAATAGATTACTTCCTAACGAAACTGTAGAATTTTTAACGAAATATTTTAATTTTCAACCAAATATTTTAATTTTCAACCAAATAATAAAATTTCTTACCAAAAATATAATGCGTAGTAGATTTTTAACAAGAAATAATTAACTTTCAACTAAAAATAGTTGTATTTTCTTATTGGTTTCTATATTAATTCAGTTTGCATTTAAGTGGAAAAACGAGAAAAAGGGAAAAGCAGGGAAAGACTGAGAAGCGTGCGATAATCAAATAGAAATGTGGATCATTTATAGACTGAAGAATAGTAGTTTAAATAAACATTAAAGTTCATGTTTATTACTTTTAAAGCATTACGTTCAAAATCTGAAAATTCTGCTTAGAAAAAAAAGTTACTTTTCCACTGCGCACTTTTTGGTTTCGGACAAACACACTTTTAAATTCAGACTATACAACGTGGCTGTAGAAAAAAGTTGGAAATCGAGAATTATTTATTATTTGATGAATTGGTTTTACATGTTAGCAAACTGCGTATTTAAAAAAATGGTTATCTTTATGATTTTGTAGGGTCGGGTCGGGTCGGGTTTGCAGGTTGGCCCGCAGACCCGCAATCAAACCATTCTACACGCTATCAAACCGCATTTACGAATTTTACAATAATTATTAGTTAAACAGCAATTAAATAAATTTTACTTCATGGCGATGAGGTTACGCATGTTTACAAGCTTTTATTTGACTTGCTCTGCGGGCATATATGTGTGTGTCAGGGTCAAATTTTGCATTCCCATTGTGACAAACTTCTGCATATCCAATCGGTATTTATGACCTTTGGAGTTCTAAACTTTGGCGCTTATGCCCTTTTTTGAGTGCCAATCTTATATTTACGAAGATTTTCAGGGTTTAAGTTGATTATGAATTTATTGCGCATTTGCGGGTTTTGCCGGTAGAATGTGGGTTGTCGGGTTGATTGCGGGTGAACCCGCAAACCCGACCCGACCCGCATCAATTTTCCACACCCCTAATGATTTGATTAATTTCTGTTTCTTAAACTATAATATTTTTTAACTGTCATTAAAAAATATTTTGAACATCTGAGAGCTTTCAACTGATAAAAATACATTTAGAAAAAAAATCGGACATGAGCATTTTTCAATTCTGTTTTTTAATCTTTGATTTTCTTGAACTTATTTATGATATATTTTTATCAGTAGAAGTTGCTCAAGTATTAAACAGATTTTTCAAAGCTACTTAAAAAAAATTGTTAATACAAAATTATTTGTTCAAAAATAATTTTTTGCACAGATTGTCTTGTTAATATTATGTATTTAATTTCCCTCTTGAAAAATAAAAAAACTTGATAAAGTAAAGGCGCTACTGTTTAAGGATATTTTAGTTTAATATTCACGAGATACCACATGATATAAAAAGTTTTTAATAATAAATGAAATCCCTTTTTAATTCCCTTTTTCCTAAAAAATACGCTTTTTTACCTAAAATTGAACTACCGAACCGCTGTGATACCTGTTATAGAAGAAAGAGGAACTTTATCATAATTTGAATTGAACTACTGAACTATTTACTGAAATCCCAGCAGGTTTTCCTTCATTTTAGAAAAATTTACTAAAACTTTTTACTGAAACTTTTTTCCGGCTTGCCTAATAAAAAAGAAACTTAAAAGGTCTAATTGTAAGACCAAGATGGCCTAGTCACTGTCTGAACGTACTTGTTCGACCATATATGATAGAGTTGTTCCTTTATCGGCAAGATCGCAACCGCTACCATGGTGACCTAATTTCTTGCTTGCTTTAGACCCAACAAAAGTAATCAGAAAATGTTTAGAAATTTTGAAATTGGAGATTGTAATCTTAGTTTCAAAGTGAGCAAAAGAATATAAAAATATCTTCAGTATATCTCGAGTTATTATTGTAAATATCCGCGGCAGAAAAATCTTTAGAATAACAGGTTATGGTCCCATGGAGGGATTTTCATCCCAAGAACAACTCGTCATTATTTATGATGATAACTCGAGAACTATTTGAGACATTAGAAAAAATTTTGGGCTATTTTAAAGCTCAGCTTCCGAATTTTATTGTAAAAATGTCTCAAATTTTGCAAATTACTTTCCTTGGTTTTAAAACAAGTCTGTTTCAGCACTTAAGCTTAAAAACATTCGCATCAGATTTAAAAAAATGTGTGTTACATTTTTGAGGAAATATTCATCAGGTCACGTAATTAATGATCAGGAAAAATGATAATCAAACATAAAATTCCTGCTGTAATATTTTTTATTATTTCCCCTTAACTTTGGATCCCAATTTATACCACTCTGCCGCACGTCTCAACAGCTACCGTTCTCGTGTTTGCATTAAAAAAACATTATTTGACTCCCTCCGTAAATTACGTGTCTTGAGGTTCAAAATATTCCATTAGGCTTTCTTCCGCATTCGTAAATATAGCTCTCAGTTTCAATAATGAAGGTCAAGCGAAAAACGAAAATAAATCGAAAAAAATACTTTAAAAAAATAAAATGAAAGGGAAGTAGCAAAGGTATAGCAGTACTGTTTCATATTAAAATTATTTCCAATAAAACATAGCTTTTTTAAATATCTAATTTTAATATTTACTAAGATAACCAGTGATGGGAAGTAACTAGTTTCTTTTAACTAGTTAATGTAACTAGTTACTTTTTTTGGTAACGATAGTGATAAGGAAGTTAATTTTGTAAAAAGAGTAACGAATTGGTAACAAGTTACACTTTTTTCAGTAACAGTAACTATAAAAGTCGTTACTTTCTCAGTTACTTTCGAAATATAGTTCACAAGTCTTTTTGTGTGACACTCAATAAATTGAAATGCTTTTGCTACTATTTCTTCATTTTTACTATTGAAATTGTGGCGGCTAGTTTTTGAAAGATTCTCTTTAGTACGACAGGAATCATACTGAACTCGAAAAGAGGAAGATTGAACGACTAGAGCTTTCCAAAAATTATTGCTGTTAAAAATGAACAAAGAGGACACAGGGCTACCACAGTCTAATTTACTTTAAAAAAGTGAAAAAGTGACCTATTAAAACTGAAAAAGTGACCAAAAGTGACTAATGCTCTTTTGAATTCAAAAGAATTTAAAAGAATTCGATGAAATTTATAAGAATTCCAGGTGATTTTTAACAAATTCAGGATAAATTAAAAAAATAAGCCAATGAATTAAGTAAAATTTGAATTAATGTAGAGAAATTTGGGGGAAATGAGAAGAATTCGATGAAATTCATAAAAATTCAAGGTGTATTTAAAAAAATTCAAGTTTATCGACAAAAATTTTTTTAATCCAAAATATTCCACTGATTTGAATATAATGGAAGTGAATTTAAAAGAATTCAAGGGAATTCGATAGAATTGGATAAAATTCCTAAGAAATCAAGGTGCGTTTAAAAGACTTCAGGTTGAGTTAAAAAAAAAATTAAACAAAATTGGTTTAAATCTATTTCATCGAGTAGAATCTAGTGAATTTAGAAGAATTCAAGTGAATAAAAAAAATCAGTAAAAGTTAAAAAAAATCAAGAGAATTCTAAGGAATTCCAGATTTAAAAAAATAATTTATAATAAATGAATAAGAATTGAGGGTGAATTCCCAACGAATTCAAATTTGGTTAAAATCCAAAATATTCCACTGATTTCAGTAAAAATGGAGTGAATTTAGAAGAATTCAAGTGAATTCTTTTGAATTCAGTAAAAGTTAAAATGATCAAAAGAATTTTAAAGTAATAACTATTTTTTAAAAAGAATTCAGGTGAAGTTAATAAGAAAACAGGATAAATTAATAAGAATTCAGGGTAAATTCCAAATGAATTCAAGTAAGTTAAAATTTTTTTTAAAGGACTTCAGCATGAATCAAGAAAAACTAAACAATAAATTTAAAAATGATCTATATATTTAAAAATAAATCTATATCTAAAAACAACAAATTTAAAAATCCATTTCATTGAGTAAAATTGAGTGAATTTAGATGAATTCAAGTGAATTTCAAAAAATTTCTTGAAATCTCTGAAAATATTTGATTTCCTATGAAATCCTTGGAAAATCATTAAAAAACCTTATTCAAAGCCTTTAAAATCGCTTAAAATTACGGAAGTCCTTGCAAATTTAATGAAATCCGTTAAAATCCCTTGAAAAAAGCTCGATAATGTACTTCCCCCACACTTTTGCATATGACTTTCAAAATTAAAGGTCAAACCATCGACAACTGAAATTTAGTGATTGTGAATTCTCTTTTGTTAACGCTCCTTTGGCTTTAACGAACACATTCTCATCACGTGCTTCGTGAAAAAAAAGGTCACAAGCAAATTTGTAGATCTAATTTAGGCTAACAATTTTGTTATTAAACATTTTATTGTACCTTGTGTCTTTTTTCCAAAAATTTAATTGGATTATTTGTAAAGTAATTTTTAACGATTAAAACAAAAACTACGCGTCTCAATAAAAAATAATTTCTGCTAGATTTGTCAAATTATTGGTGAAAAATTTGTAGATCTCTTTCGGGTGAATAAATTTCGTCTATTTATTTTTTCTAATCTTGTGTTGGTTTTTCAAAAATTTAATTTTTTAAATTTTCAATGATATTTTTTACAATTAAAAAAAAAACTACGCGTCTTATGAAAAATGATTGACAACAAATTTATAGATCGTTTTTGGACGAACAATTCTTGTCTATATATTAATTTTCGTATCTTGCATAGTTTCACTGGAAAATGGAATTTTTTTTAATAGCATTTTTCACGATTAAAACAAAACATAATGCGTCTTATAACAAAATGGTCTTAAAAAAATTTGTTCATCTGGCCTTAAGATTTCTTCATATCTCGTATAGTTTTACTGGAAAGTAGCCTTCTTGATTTCTTAAAAAAAAAAACATTTTCGATGGATAAAACCAGAACCGTTTGTAAAAGATGGCTGGTTAACGAACTTGTTCTTTCTTTTTATGCCCTAAAAACGTGTGCCAAAGCTCGATCCAATCTGATAAATCTTTCGAAAGTTATCGTGCCTACATACTACAGGCTACAGACAGACATACATACAGACACCTTCGTAAAAATCGTTTTTTTTCGGACTCAGGGGGTCTCAAAACGTGGACATTTGATAAAAACCGACAGAGTCAAATCTTACATAAAACTAGTACCTTTTCATTAGAATAAGAATGTAATACTAATCTAATTATACCGATATGAAGTCTATATATGTATATAACATTATTACAGTCAGTTATTGTAAAATTACGAAACTTTAACGTCACATACTATCTTAAAAATATTACGTAACGATATCAATTTATCTACCCCCCCCCCCCCTCAATATAACAGTTCGTTTACATTTCGTATATTTTCTCATTCATGATTATGCAAATTTCGTTGGTTTGGCATGAATCAGAAGCCGATGCCCCAAATAAATATTTACCCACCGACGATTATTTGATTTTTGCAGTGCAATATTAAATTAGCACTAGGCACTCACTTTAAACCAGGTGATAAAAGAAAACTGGATCTCTGAGATTCTGGTTCTTCTCGTATTTTCAGCGCAAAAACAAATCACAAGTTTTTCAAACTTTGTCAACAGGATGGTTCACTTGTCTACAATATAAGTTTCGTGAAAGCACTCACACGATGGAAAATTTGAAAATTTAATTACAAAGCCCGCACAAAAGTGGTGGTCATCGGTCACTTTGGTCTTTCAAAACGTCGTGCTTTCGTTATGCAAATGATTTTCAACTTATTAATAGCAGCCGCGATTTGGCAAACACTGTTGTTTACCAAGATCTACCATATACGGATGAAGGCAAGTTTGTGTACGTGAGCGGATTACTCATCGATATACATTATACATTGAGTTTTTGCATGCATTTGTGCGCATGTGTGATCTTTTACTTGCACGAGTCGAGAATGACTTTATTACATTCTTTAGGCGAATAGGGCCGTATTCGAGAATAGTATGGTCCATGTGAAAATTAACCACACGGAACAAATTTTGAACTCAACCCACACACAGTGAGTTTTTTTACAAAATTTTGTTCAAAATTCTGCTGACTGCTCAATTTTTTATCGATTCTAATAAATTTTTTTTAATACTCGTAACGAATTATAATTTCATGTAGCACTGCTACTTTTTTAGCTTTCTGCGAAAAACTAACCTAAAAAATATGAACTTGCCTAGGTAGCTGAACCACAAAAATTATACCTCAAACCCACAAATCTCAAACACATAAACCTGAAACCACAAATTCACAAAACACAAATCCACAAACCTCAAACACACAAACATCAAACCCCATTCAATAAAACTCGACATATAAATACATCATGCAGAATAGTTCACAAACCCACTAACCTTTAGGGTTTATGGGTTCAGGGTTCATGGGTTTAGGGTTTATGAGGTTTAGGGTTTATGGGTTTAAGATATTTGACTTTAGAGTTTATTCTTGAGGTCTTCGCGGTTGGGATTTGTGGGTTTAGGGTTACGTGTTTGAGGTTTGTGGTTTTGAGGTATAATTTTTGTGGGTTTGAGGTTTTTTTCGGTTTGAGGTTTGCACAAACCTCAAATCCACAAACATAAAACCCCCAAGCCCATAAACCTACAAACCTCAAACTCACAAATCCATAAACCTAAAACCTCAAATCCACAAACCTCAAACACATGAACCTACAACCACAAATCCACAAGCCCACAAACAACAAACACCAACAAACCTCAAACCCTCAAACCCCCAAACCCGTAAACCCACAAACCTCAAACCGACAAACCTCAAACGCACAAACCTCAAACCCACAAAAATTATACCTCAAACCCACAAACCTCAAACCCGTAAACCCACAAAGCTCAAACGCACTCAAATCCACAAACATAAAACCCAAAATCCCATAAACCTACAAACCTCAAACTCACAAATCCATAAACCTAAAACCCCAAACACACAAACCTAAAACCACAAATCCACAAGCCCACAAACAGCAAACCCACAAACCTCAGACCAACAAACCTCCAACCTCCAAACCCGTAAACCCACAAAAATTAAACCTCAAACCCAAAAACCTCAAACCCTCAAACGTCAAACCTACAAAAATTATACCTCAAACCCACAAACCTCAAACACTTAAACCTAAAACCAGAAATCCACAAACCTTAAACCCACAAACAGCAAACCCACAAAAATAAAAACCCCAAGCCCATAAACCTACAAACCTCAAACTCACAAATCCATAAATCTTAAACCCCAAACCCACAAACCTCAAACACATAAACCTAAAACCACAAATCCACAAGCCCACAAACAGCGAACCCACAAACCTCCAACCCACAAACCTCAAACCCATAAAAATTAAACCCTAAACCCATAAACCTCATAAACCCTAAACCCATGAACCCTGAACCCATAAACCCTAAACCCGAAAGGTTAGTGGGTTTGTGAACTATTCTGCATGATGTATTTATATGTCGAGTTTTATTGAATGGGGTTTGATGTTTGTGTGTTTGAGGTTTGTGGATTTGTGGTTTGTGGATTTGTGGTTTCAGGTTTATGTGTTTGAGGTTTGCGGGTTTGAGGTATAATTTTTGTGGGTTTGAGGTTTTTGGATTTGAGTTTTGTGGGTTTACGGGTTTGAGGTTTAATTTTTGTGGGTTTGAGGTTTGTGGGTTTACGGGTTTGGGGGTTTCAGGTTTGTTGGTTTGAGGTTTGTCGGTTGGAGGTTTGTGGGTTTGCTGTTTGTGGGCTTGTGGATTTGTGGTTTCAGGTTTATGTGTTTGAGGTTTGTGGGTTTGGGGTTTTAGGTTTATGGATTTGTGAGTTTGAGTTTTGTAGGTTTATGGGCTTGGGGGTTTTAAATTTGTGGATTTGAGGTTTTTGGGTTTGAGGTTTACGGGTTTGGGGGCTTGAGGTTTGTGGGTTTGAGGTTCATGGGTTTCAGGTTTGTGGGTTTGAGGTATAATTTTTGTGGATTTGAGGTTTGTGCGTTTGAGGTTTGTGGGTTTGGGGGTTCGAGTTCTGTGGGTTTGAGGTTTGTGGGTTTGAGGATTGTCAGTTTGAGGTTTGTGTGTAAAGATATTACCGATCTCATGGTTTTAAAAGTGTCGAAATTTCGTGGTTCAGCTACCTTGGCAAGTTCATATTTTTTAGGTTAGTTTTTTGCAGAAAACTAAAAAAGTAGCAGTGTTACATGAAATTATAATTCGTTACGAGTATTTTAAATAAAATTTATTAAAATCGGTTAAAAATTGAGCAGCCAGCAGAATTTTGAACAAAATTTTGAAAAAAAACTCACTGTGCCACGGTTACTAGATTAGGGGATTTATCGAAAATTGGTTGATTTGATTTAGCTCATTATTAACTTCCGGCGACAAGAAATTGAGGAAATCGACCAAAAATCGCCCGAACTACATGTACTAGGGGATTTATTTTTTTAAATTTGGACCAGCGATATTTAGCCTTGACATTTAGTCTACTCAAATCCTGGAAAAAATGTCCTGGCACTTCCATGTTTTTTCCAGGTATCTCAAATATTTTTCCAGGTATTAATTCAGAGTCATTCAAATACACATATGTCGAATTTCTTAAAACAATCGAGTTGGAATCTGCGTTTCACTAGTTTATTATAAATACTTGCTTTTTCAGATTCTTGGGATTTAATTAATATGTTTAATTTAGAAAGCTGTGACAAATTTTATTACAAGATATTCTTAAATATATTAGCACAATCCACTAATTAAATAATTAAATAATACTAAAAACATAATTAATCATTTCTTAACTTTGTCTCTAAAGTCCATGAATTTGAATAATAATTCAAATAAATTTCTATTTCATTTTCTTATACTTAAAATTCCGTCCCTAAATTTAGGAAAAATTAATGTAGGTACTATATAGAATTAAATTTGAACCGCTTCAAAATCCTAACTTTTGAAGTAAACATATTTCATTCTCAACAGGAGAGAAGAATTTTTGACCAAATAATTGAATTTTTAACCAAAAAAATCAATTTTCTAAAAAAAAACCGGTTTTTCAACAAAACGCATAAATTCTCAACCAAATACATGAATTCTCAACCAAACAGTTGAATTTAACATTTGAGTTTAACTTCCAATCCAGTAGTTCCATCTACAACCAAAAAAATTAATTTTCAACTACATAAAATGATAAATACTTAACTGGAATACTTAAATTTTCAACCAAAAAGATGAATTTTCAACAGGAATAGTTGAATTTTAAACCAAAAAGATGAATTTTGAACTGCAATGATAAATCTTCACCTAAGAAGATTATTTTCTAACAAAAACGACGAATTTTCAAGAAAATACATGAATTTTCAAATAAAAAAAAAATAAATTGTGAACCAAAAATTGAATTGTTAAATTTTCAGTTGAAAAAAATTAATGTTTAATAATCAATTTTCAATTAAAACGATGAATCTTCAACTGTAATAATTGACTTTTAAACCAAAAAGATGAATCTTCAACTGGAATAGTTGAATTCTAAACCAAATAAATGGATTTTCAACCAAGAAGATTAATTTGTACAATAATAACTCATTTTCATCTAAGAAATATAATTCTTTAACCAAAACTTTAATAGTTAAATTTTTAGTTCAAAGAAAAAAATTTGTTTCAACAAAATAGCTCATTTTTCAACCAAATAGATGAAATTTTAACTAAAATTATGGAATATTCAACCAAAAACATTAATTTTTAATAGAAGTGTTTAACTTTCAATAAAGTGATTAAATTTTAGTTCAAAAAAGGTGAATTCTGAATGAAAACTGTAGTAGTTGATATTTAAATCAAAACATATTTTAATTTTTAATAAAAAACAAATTGAATTCAACCAAAAAGACGACTTTTCAACATGAGTTGAATATTCAACTAAAAAAGATTTTTCAGTCAAGAGAGAAAAATTGCAAGCGAACTGTTCAATTTTCAACAAAACAATTCAGTTTACAACCCGATCAATATTTAAAGACTAGGATTTTAATCTTGTAACATTTTTAACATCGAATCTTTTATAAACGGAATAAAAAAATTTTTTATTTAAATTTCAAAATTTTTAATTTATTATACTTGACAGTTATTTTAATTAAGTTCCTGTTATAGAAATTCCCTGACATTTGAAAATTTTGTTTCGAAATCCCTCACTTTCCTCTACCAATAAAATGTCCTCACTTTTACTTTATTTCCGGATTTGTTCTAACCTACGGCCACCTTGGATTTAAGTTATATGTAAGCGAAGTACTAGAATAAAATACAAAAATTTTAGTACAGTTTTGATGATAAGCTCGATTTTTAAAAGAAATTACCTTTAGAATGCACACAATTATAAAAAAAAAACAATGCAAAATGAAAAGAACAATTTTGAAGAAGCTTTTTCCATTAACTTGTATAGAAATTCAACATATCATAATTAAAAAAAAATAACTTTTTTCAAAAAGGGCTCAGGCGATGATTTCAAATTTTGTCTGAAAACTTTCATGGGATGCCAGGGAACCATAATCAACCAAAAAATTTGACATGTAAACATTATTATTATTATTGTTATTATTTTTTATTATTAAACCATTAAGCCAACTCCATTTCGAGTTAAGCGTAAATCACTCAGTACTAACCTCGTTATACTGCCGGGATCAAGAAACACTTATGAGAAAAGTGAGGAAGGGAAGTGTAGGGGGAGGTATAAATTTTAGATCAATCTAGGATTCCCTTTTTACTGATTTAAGAAACACGTTTTTTCCACAACACCGCTCCTACACCGGTCGCTGATCAATCTTTCTAGCAATCACCCCAGGCGAAGAGCTTCACAGAGTCATCACATGTCACAGATCACACAAACATACGCAAACTTTCATTTAAAGTTGTTTCAGCCCCACCATGACAAGTGCTATAATTGGAAACTTTTTATTTTACATAGAAGCAACACAAAAACAAGCAAAAAAAAAACCTAACTTTCAATTGATCTTTCATATTATCTTATTTCGTTTCTAAAAACTGACTAAAACGATGCAAAATGTTTTAATATTGTAAAGAGGTCAACGATTGTTTAGAACGCACTGAAACAGTGAATTTCTACATGTTCTGCATAGTTTATGAGCTAAGTACCAATGATTCGCATCCGCACTTTGGTTGTGTGTGTTTTGCGGCCCAGAGATTTGGGTTAATGTGACTTGGCACCCCCAGAATATATTCGCACGATCGAGCAACAAAGACGTAAATAATTATCAGCGTGATTTATTAGCACGAGTGCACACCTTACAAGACGATGCAAAGTTTTCTCCTCCGGATTTCATCGTTTAAAAAATGAACCAAGGAACGTTTCTTTTATACATATAATGTTATAGCGGTCCTAACGGATTCTCTTCCATCATATGACTAATGTCCCCAATTCGAAGGCACAATATTTCACATTAGCATATTTTTATAATTTATACGTGTCCCTGGGTCAACGAATGTGAAAGTAGTATATATATATATATATTTTTATACATAAGGGCATCGCTGAAACCTTTACCTTTTTGGAAGGAAACTAAATGGTTTTTATTAAAATGCAGGGTGACCGAAAATTTTCATTTGCGAATTCACTGATTTTTCCCTGACAAGCTTTTCATTTTCCCTGACCATTACTATTCAAAGACCAGAATTTTAGTCTTGGAACATTTTCAACATAAAATCTTTTATAAACGGAATAATACAATTTCAGATTAAAATTCAAATATTTCAAATTCATTTATTTATTTCAAACAAAAAATACAACTTTAACCTAAACAGATGAATTTTCAATCCAAATAGATAAATTTACAACAAAATAGTTGAATTTTCGACCAAAGCTATTTAAAACAAGAAAGATTGAATTTCAACCAAAAACAGTTGCATTTTTAAACAAGCACTTATTTTTTAAAGCTAAAAAGTCGAATGCTTCAGGAAATACTTGATTTTTGAATACAAAAAGTTTAATTGTCAACAAAAATGTTAATTTTCAATCAAGAAAGATGAATTTTCAACTAAAAAGTTGAATTTTCAAAAGAAGAATAATTTTTAGCCAAACAGTTGTATTTACAAACAAATAGTTGAACTTTGAAGGAAAGGAAATGAATTTTCAAGGAATTACCCAAGTGGAAAATATGCATAATTTTTCCCCCTGAGTAGTTGAACTTCTAGCCAAATAGTTAAATTTTCAACCAAAGAGATGAACTTTTAATAAAAATGATAAATTTTCCAACCAAATCGACGAATTTTCAATAAATAAAGATTATTCAGTCAAGAAAGTAAAAAAAATGTTCAATCTAAATTATTGAACTTTTAAGCCAAAATACGAATTTTCTGTAAAACAGTTGAATTTCTAACCCAAAAAATATGAATTATCAAAAATAGTTTACTTTCAAACAAGCAGTTGCATTTTTAACCAAAAAAGATAAATTTTCAACTTGAGTAATGACTCTTCAACCGAAAAAATTAATTTTTAACAAACGAGTTCAAGTTAAAACGAAGCAGTTGAATAAAATTAACAAACAAAAAATATTTTAATCTTGAATGAACAAAAGTTGAATTCAACCAAAAAGACAAATGATCAAAAAATAAAGATTCTTTCAATCAAGAAAGAAAAAAAGTTAATCTTCAACAAAACAGTTATATTTTAACCAAAAACGTGGAAATATCACACTAAGAGGATTAGTTTTCTACCAAAAAAGATGCATTTTTAACTAAAAAAGATCAATTTTCATGTAAAATAATAAATCTTCAACTAGAATAGTTAAATTTTCAGTTAAAAATTAAATTTCAATCAATGAAAGAACAATTTATAACGAAAAATTAAATTTTCAACCAAGCAATTTAAATTTAAATTTTAAATCAAAACCAGTTAAATTCTACGAAAAAAAAAACGAATCTTAAAAAAAATAGTTGAATTTTCAAACATGAATGGTTTGAGTTGAGTTTTCAACACAAAATATCAATTTTCAACGAAAGTTAAATTGTCTGCCAAAAAAGTTGAATTTTCAACCAAAAGGACAAATTTTCATAAAAAAAAACAGTTGCATTTTCAACGAAAAAGGATTATTTAAAAAAAAAATGGCTGAATTTTCAACCCAATAACAAAATTTTCAACTAAAAATATAATCGTCAGAAGGAAGAAACTGCAAAAAGAAAAACTAGAAATACAAGAAAAATAAATTACTCTGTTTTCCCTGTCTAACCTTAAAAAGAGATCGAACAGGTTCAGAATATCGTCTTATCAAAATATTTTGATACAGTTTTCTCATTAAATTAATTCCAATGTAAAAAAATATTTCTTAACGCCATACTTAATTTCAATTTAAGAAGAATTGCAAGTTTGAAATATTAAAACGATAAATCTTTCAAGTCGATAAAACAAGTTTTCAAAATATAAATGTTTCCTACTTCTTAACGCCACCAAATTAAAAAATTGTCGTAATCATGATTTACCATAATTCTTTCACATTCAGAAAAATTTGAAATTTAAAGTGGACAGAATAAATGTCCGAATACGCCAATTCTCCCTATTAATAATATATAATAAAGATAAATAAATTAGATAAGGAAGTATCACATTACTTTAAATACAAAAAGAGTAAAAAAACACATTTTCGCAAAATTTATAGAAGTCATAGTTTATTAAGTTTTCAAGATATCCTACAAGTCCTCCACATTTGCACACTCCTAGGTTTATAATTGCCATTTCAAGGCACACAAGTTTAAACGAATGTCGAGAGTTCACTGACCGAGTTAATAGAATAATGAGTCAAAATGCCAACAAATTGTCGGGTACTATTTCGCGAATTAGTATTATGTCACGTCCACTAATTCTCTATTATTCTTGCCTGTATTATTTACTCAATAAATGCATGTTTCTATGCAATTTGCAAGAATATGATATTCAGTAGATTTGCCCAGCTGGACCAACTGTCAACAAGATTATAAGCTTGGAACTTGAATCACTTGTCACGGGTCATTATTCATTCTCAGCATAATTTATGCCATATTATACTTTAACCTCGAATTTCCATACTGCCTTGCGTTTAAAGATTTAAAAAAAACCTGATCTAGCCGACCACTCTTGTCCTAAAATGATAAGCTTATAACGACATGACACCAGGCAGCTGGTCTGATTAAAAGGAACGTAAAGTGACACCAGAACATAAAAAATTTAAGATGCAGTTGTTATTCAATGTGAAATAATTAACTGCTAATGATTTTTGAAAAAAACGGATCCAGAGAGGGGTGATTGCCCCCCCACCCCGGATTCAAGAAACCAAATTTAAAGTACATAAAGTACTTACGGCCTCATAATTTCCTTGACAACTTCGAGCCCCTAATTATCAGACCTTATTTTTAGTTCTTTTTCTGAAATTTTAAACTACGTACCCCCCGCCCCTGTTAGGGTACGTAAGACCCCCCCAACTCCCTATCTAACGTAATTTTTGATGACTAAATTTTTTTCGTGAATTTATTTAGAGGTTATCCAAAAATAACGTAAGAGGATTTGGGGGGGCGGGGGTCAAATCTTATTATTCCTTATGAATTAAAAAATTAGTTCGACCTTCAATCAAGTAGTTGCGAATTTTCAACAAAACAAGATAAGTTCACAACAACAAATGTAATAGTTGATATTTTAACCAAGGAAAGATTTTCATTTTTAATAAAAAACAGTTGAATTGAACCAAAAGATGAATTTTCAACAAAATACCTGAATCCACAACAAAGAAAGATTTTTCAGTCAATATGGAAAAAAATTTCATCCAAAACGTAGAATTTTCGAGTAAAAAAAGGTGAATTTTAAAAGTTAATTTTCAATAAAAAAATCTTATACAAAAAAGTTCCACTTTCCACCACATATTTGAATTTTCTGCCAAATTGTTGAAAATATGAAGTTTCAACAAAAAAGTTAATTTTCAATCGAATAGTTATATTTTAAGTTAAAAATATTAGCTTTTAACCCAAAAAAGAAATTTTCAACAAAATACATACATTTTTAACCAAATATTGAATTTTCTACCTAAAACGACGAATTTTCAACCAAACAGTTAAATTTCTAAACTAAAAAAATCCATTTTTTACCAAAAATGAAATAGTTAAGCATTCATTTGTAAAAATTAATTTTCAATAAAAAAAAATATCTTCTACAAAACTGTTCCATTTTCTTACCATGTTACTTGAAAAGTAACATGGAGGCTAAAGTGGTCTGATTGGTGCTCAGTTGTAGATCTTAGTGACATCACATCTGTTTGAATGTAACCAAATAGACGTAAACTAGAAATATTTTTTTTTTAAGTATTAGAAACCTAAAAAATGTATTTCCTCCATAACGTTATTCACTGCTTCAAATTTCTACAAATATGTTTATCTCATTTCATGCAACATCCCCACGAAAAGACGAATTTTCTATACAAGACTGTTGAATTTCCAACCCAAAAATATGAAATTTCAACAATAAAGTTCATTTTCGACCAAATATTAAAATTTTCATTAAAAAAAATTTCTTCTTAATAAAGAAAAAAAAACAAATGTTCTACCAAACTGTTCAATTTTCAAGATAAAATTCCGAATTTTCTATACAAACCGTTGAATTTCTAGCCCGAAAATATGAAGGTTCACCAAAATAGTTCATTTTCAATCTATCAGTTAAAGTTTAAGTTAAAAAATTTACTTTTTAACCTAAAAAAGAGATTTTCAACAAAATGCATCAATTTTAAAGCAAATAGTTGAATTTTCAAAAAAGAAGATTAATTTTCGACCAAAAAGACAAATTTTCTACAAAATACATAAATTTTCAAACAAATAGTTGAATTTGTAAACTAAAAAATAAATTTCTAAACAAAAGCGGAATAATTACATTTTTATTTTAAAAAACTAATGTTCAATAAAAAACGAATCTTCTACAACGCAGTTAAATTTCCTACCACATAGTTGAATTTCCAAGTCAGGAAGATGAATTTTTTATACAAAAAAGTTGAATTATCAACCCGAAAATATGAAATTTCATCAAAAAAGTCCATTTTCGCCAAAATAGTTAAATTATCAGTTAAAGAAAATGTTTAGTCCAAAAAAGGGAAGTTTCAAGCCAGTCGTTCAATTTTGAATCAAAGAGATGAATTTGCTACTAAAATTATGAATCTTCAACCAAAAAAATGAATTTTTAAGAAAACACTTCAAACAAGGAGTTGAATTTTCAATCTAAACAGATGAATTTTCAATACAAAATATAATAGTTGATAGTTCAACAAAAATAAAGATTTTATTTTTAAATGAAAAGCAGTTGAATTTAACCAAAAAGCTGAATTTTTAACAAAATAGTTGAATTCTTACTCGAATTCTTAACCAAAACAGATTAATTTTTAACCAAACAGTTGAATTTTCAACTAAAATTATGAAGCTTCAACCAAAAAAATGAACTTTTAATACAGTAGTTCAACTTTTTAAAAATATTTTCTCTTTAATTATTGTAAATCTTAAAAATGGAAGAATTTAAAACTGTAAATCGTTAAAATTGAAGAGTTTGAATGGTAAATTTTCAAAATAAAACTATTCCTAAAAAACGTTCGAAATTATATACCTTCAAAATATGTATAACTCTTTAAGGGCATGTTTGTCACGCGACCAATTACATGGTTTATATGCGGCGGCTTTACAATTTGAAAAAAGTAAATATTGTGTTGAAATTTTGGGGAATAATTCGAAATAAATAAATACACGTACGTCTAGCCCACTTGAATTTTTATTTTGTTTAAATAGTGCAAATGAATTAATTTTTAATTTGCAATGTAACTGAGAACAGGGCTTTAAAGTCCTACCTAAAATAGAATTAATAACATTGCATTATTTGAACAAAATAATACCACCAATGTGCCAGATAGACATGCCCTTATATATGCATTTTGAAACATTTCCGAAATTTTAGCACAATATATTAATTTTTCTAATTATAAAGCCGCCGAAAATAATAACATGTGATAAATGGTCAGCTGACAGATGGTTAGATGCCCCTAAGATTGAATAATTTTCAATTCCATATTTTCAAAATTCAAGAATTATAAATTTTAAGTCTTCAAAATTGTATAACTTTGAATTTTAAATCTTACACGTGAATTTATAATAAAAAATTAGGCAAGTTTATGTTTTACTATTAAAAATTATGTGATTCCAATGATTGCGATTTGAAAGATTTATACATGTTTGAAATTGGAGCGTTCTCAATGGTGAATCATCAAAATTGAACTATAAAAAAAACACCAGTCCAAATTACATGTTTCGAAATTATACACATTTAGAATTGGAGAATCTTCAATTGCAAATCTTCAAAATAGGCACATTTGAAAAAGATATTAAAAATTTCACGATTTTAAACTATAAACATTCAAAATGAAACAAATTAGCGAATTTTCAATTGTAAATATGTCCATGATGGATCATTATTGAAAAGGGGAAAAAATCTTAAAAAATCAAAATTCCAGAACCACTCAGAAGCGCGTGTAGTGCGCTATTTGGGATAGCTTTTTTTTTAATTACAGAATTTTTTCTACTGGTTATTTTAGTAAATAGTGCTGCTACTTACAATAATTAATTTATATCTTTAACAACAATTTTGAACGTTGAAATTCTTTATTAATGATTTTGGATATTTTTACTTCCTGTTTAATCTGTCTTCAAATTTAGAAAAGTAGATGACTAAATCTAGCCTACCCTATGTAACAGATCGTAGCATGGGGGGGGGGGGGGGGGGGGGGGGGGGGGGGGGGGGGGGGGGGGGG
>CAKNYM010050660.1:38339-105515 GCA_932195095.1 Andricus curvator
CCCCCCCCCCCCCCCGAATAAAATAGCTGTTACGTAGTTTTTACCGAAATTTCGGTACGAATAGCGGGACCTCAAAAAGGGACTATTTGGTTCAAAATTTCCATAAAATAGCCGGATGTTTTGGTACACATACCCAGGGAAAAAGAATCGATTCAATACAATTTTTTTGAATCGGAACATTTAAAAATGCTGGTTCACGCAAATTGCGGTCTATCGGTTTGTAAGAATTTTAATCGGTCAACTGAGTAGGCAGCAGTGAATCGGTGAGTTCGGATTTAATGGATTGTTCGTTCTATGGAGCCGAATCGAACCGACTCTATAAAACAGAGTTTGGTGGATGTTGTATCCAATAGGAAACTCAAGATTGACCATTTCTGTCGATGAAACGGCAAATTCTAGTTCTATTCAGTGAATACTAAGAGGGAGATTAGATTTACAATCATTTGAACGGAAGCGTATCAGGGCCCCTAATTGTTGGGGGCCCTGGGGCCATGACCCCACCTGGCCCCGTGGTAAATGCGGCCCTGATGCGTATATTATAAATTGAGAGCTTGCATGAAAAAATGCATGGACGTGAAGGAAGCTAGAGTAGTATGCCAGGACATAAAAGTGTGGCGGCAAATAATTTGTAAACAGAGTGACAATAGAGTGAATGACGCCTGAAACAAAGACCTTCGATACTAATGGACCCAAGTGGGGAACCACACATGACATTCACTTGGGGTGAGCGCTAGAGAGATTGATCTAGGGTGACCAGATGCCCAAGTGGAAAAAGGAGGACATAACCTCGCCCCCCCCCCATAATAAGACCAAAATTAAATTTTTTTTTGGATTATCAATTTTTTAAAATGTTCATTTGCATATTTTCCAGAATCTCCGATAAGGGAAAAATATAAAACGCGATCGTGGCGAATATTTTATGAAAAAAAGGTAAATTTTGTCTTTTGACCAAAAAGCAGGACATTTTATGGGGTTTCCAAAGTTTAAGAGGACAGGAGGACAAGCAAGCGAAGAGTAGGACATGTCCTCCTAAATGAGGATGTCTGGTCACCCTAGATTGATCAGCAACCTGGGTCGGAGCAGTGTTGCGAAACGAACGTGCTATTTAAATAAATAACACGAGAATTCTAGATCAATTTAAAAAATCTACTTCTTCTTACCTCACATTACTTCCTTCCTCACGGAGCAAGTCACGCCTACCCCGAAAGGGAAATGGCTTAATGGTATAATAATAATAATAATAATAATAATAACAGGCCTCACAGTACCTATGGGATAAAATATAAGGATCAAAGGGTACTTCTTGTCACGTTCATAGGGTACTTTTTTCGCGCTCAAGGGGTACCAAATTCAGGAAAAATTCATAAGACTTCAAAACAATTCAAGTTAAATTTAAAAGAATTCATATCAATTGGAAAAAATTTTTTTAATAAAAAAATTCCATTGATTTCCGTAAAATTAGAATAGATTTTGAGGAATTTAAAGTAAGCGAGAAAAATTGAATGTAATTCATACAAATTCAAGATGGATATTTAAAAATTCAAATGAGTTGAAAACAATTTAAAAATATGAAGAAACTTCATTGAATCCAGTAACTTTGAAATGAGCTTAGAAAAATTCGAGGGAATTCAAACAAATTTAATGAAATGGAAAATTTATAAGAATTCAGGGTGAATTAAAAAAAAAATAATTTCAAATCTCATCAAATCTTTGATACCCCATTAACTTCTAACCAAAAAAGTGACTACAATTCAAATGAATTGAAAAACAAAATTTTAAATCAAAGAAACTCCATTGATTACAATAAAATTTTATTGAATTTAGAGAGAATTCAAAACAATTCAAGAATATGAAAAAATTCATTGAATTCAGTAAGTTTGAAATGAGTTCAGAAAGCTTAAAAAGAATTTAAAACAATTTGATGAAATGCCTAAGAATTTATGGTGAGTTTTAAATACTTCAAGATGAGTTAAACCAAAACTTTTTAAAAATCCACTGAATTGAGTAGAATTGAGTGAATTTAGAAGAATTCAAAAGAATTAAAAATAATTCAGGATAAACTAATAATAATTCAGGGCGAAGTCCAAATGAATTGTAAAAAATATTTGAAAATCTCTTGAAATCTTTGAAACCCTACGAGATCCCTCACTTCTTGTGAATAAATTCTTCGAAATACATTATGAAATTACATGTAATCTGATGATACTTTCTGAAATCTTGGAAAATTTATTAAAATACCTTCGGAGCTCTTAAAATGTCAAAAAGTCATTGAAATCTTCGAAACTCTTATAAAATCCCTTAGAATCTTTTAAAATATCCTATAACCTTACAGGTCCTGTAAAATTCTTCCATATCTTCCGAAATTCTAGGAAATTCTTCAAAACCGCATGCAAATGTTTAAAATCCCTTAAAATTGTTTAAATCTCTTGAAAATGCATTGGAATCTTTTGAAATACCCTAAAATATTTCAAAGACTTTGAAATCCCTTCAAACTATTGAAATAAATAAAAATTTTCTGCGAATCTTTTAAAATCTGTTAATATCTTTTGAGATGCCTTAAAACTTTGTAATGCCCTTGAAAAAGCCTGGAAATCTTTTACAATACCCTTAAATATTGTATTTGAAAAAATACCTTAAAATATTTCAAATACTTTGATCATTTATCAATTGATCCTCAGGATCAAGTAAGCATAAAAAAAAAATTTTAATCCATTGAATCAAGTAGAATTGAGTAAATTTAGAAGAATTCAGGAAAATTCAAAAAATTCAAAAGACTTCTAAAGAATTAAAAGAATTCAGGATAAATTAATAAGAATTCAGGGTGAATTCCAAAAAATAATTTCAAATCCCTTCAAATCTTTGAAACCCTACGAAATACCGTACTTCTCGTGAGTAAATTCTTTAAAATTCACTAAAATATTATAAAATCTCGTGACATTCTATGAAATCTGATGATATTTCCTGAAATACTGGAAAATTTATTAAAATACCTTGAGAGCATTAAAAAACGCTTACAAGAATTGAAATCGTTGGAAACCTTATAAAATACCAAGAAATCTTTTAAAATATCTTAGAACCTTACAGGTCCTGTAAAATCGTTCAATTTCTTCCGAAATTCTAGAAAAATTTGTTATCCTAAAATATTCCAAGCTCTTTGAAAACCCTTTAAATTAATAATAATAATAATAATAATAATAATAATAATAATAATAATAATAATAGTAGGGATGTGGCGACCCCATCGCCCGAGAGCTCCGGCTCTTGCAGTCAGCCACGTTGCTTTGGGCTAACTCCCCAATGCAATGAATTATGCGGTTACGACACCAGTATCGCGCAGTGCCACCCACAATAGGCCTCTCTCGGATGGAGGCCATGGTTCAGTTGGGAGTGGCAATAGGACCGAACCGAGGCGACGACCAGGCAATGGCCCCGGACAAACGCGAGAACATCGATTTAAATGGTCAGACCAACTCAGGAGAGACATCCTTACCTGTTGGCAAAGAAGCTCACCGGCGCGAAGAGGATTCATGCAGAGGTTACATGACCGTTGGGTCAATATGCACCCGGAATATGCTCATCAAACGCCTCAGTATTTAAGAGATCAGGTATCCTTTTTGCGAAAAAACGGATATGAAGCTCTTTATCAACAAGAAGAAGAGCAACATCCTCCATCGAACATTCCATTCGTTCCAGCAAGACCACCTTTGCAGATAGCCGATAATGCTAACATGAGAAATAGGAGATCTATCCACCAAAAAGTCTTTCTCAGGATGGACAAATTAGCTGAAGCTAATACTGCTCTCCCCGATTTGCTCCCCGAAGATGTTAATCTCTGGAATCTGAACTGCGTTGTTTACGAGAAGGCGGTGTCCTTGCTTAGCGACAGTAGAAGTAACGAAACTTCAGTACGTCTGAGTAAGACTCGCGAGCGTATTGCACAGCTTCAATTCAAAATTGAAACGGCGAGACGGCATGCATCAAATATTCAGTGCGTGATTAGCTACATAACATTAAATAAAAAATTCACTCCAAAAGTTAGGGCACTTGCTCGAAACTTGAGGAAAGCAAATCACACGCTGAACAAGTGTAAACTGTTGACCATCAAGCAGCACTGGACGCAAAAAATAAGATCTCTTTCAACAGCGAAACAGCGCCTTGAACGGCGAGTAAAGTGGATTCAGAAAAATTCCACCTTTTTTACTCATCCTTCCCGTCTGTTCAATAAAACGTCACGTGCCGTTAAAAATCCGCCTAGTCGAGAAGAGATTCAAGTCTTCTGGGAACAAGTATATGGAGATACTTATCAGCTAAATGAAGACGCTTCAGATATATCACTCTTTCGTAACTTTTGCCAAAGGCAAAGGTTACAAGGTCCAGAGGAAGAGTGTCCACTAATTACTGCTGAAGAAGTGAAGAAAGTTATCGCTAGAACTAAGAATTTTTCAGCGCCCGGGCCAGATAAAATCAACAACTTTTGGTGGAAGAAGTTTACTTCTACGCACCAACATCTAGCTCGTATATTTACTACTTTCTTAAACGGAGAACAACCAGTCCCGCAGTGGCTAGTGGAAGGACGCACGGTATTGATTCCTAAGACTGGAGATTTGTCAAGTCCAAAGAACTACAGGCCCATAGCTTGTTTAAACACCAGCTACAAGCTATTCACTGGCATCCTCAAAGAGAGGATATTAACATCTATCGAGCCGGTATGGAGTGCAATAGTTGAACAACGTGGATGCAAGAGAGGTCTGGCAGGTTGCAGGGAGAACCTGCTAATAGACAGGTGTATCACCCAGGACTCGATCAGGTATCGACGCAATCTGTCCATGGCTTGGATTGACTACCGTAAGGCATTCGATAACACGAACCATGAGCTACTTATTAAGCTCATTGAATGCATGGAGGTGCATCCAAAAATAGTGAGATGCATAAAAGAGCTTATGCTCTTGTGGCGGACAAGATTTGTCATAACATCTGACAAAAGACAAGTGACTACAAGCTATATCACATATAAGAGGGGAGTCTTCCAAGGAGACTCTCTAAGTCCGATACTTTTCTGCATCTCCCTCTTGCCTCTATCTATTGTGCTCCGAGGCAAAAGCTCTGGATACCTATGTGGCCCGCCGAACAAAAGAGAACATAAGGTCAACCACCTTTTATACATGGACGACCTTAAACTCTTTGCTTCCTCGAAAGAGGACCTTAACATCCTTGTGGAGGCGGTAAATAGGTACTCTAAAGCGATTGGCATGAGCTTCGGACTGGACAAGTGTGCCTGCGTCCACCTACACCAAGGAAGACTAGAAACTACATCATCGGGTCACGATCAGGATGTTCAACTCATCGGCGGAAATACCATTGAACATCTTGGTATTGGAGAAACATATACATATCTTGGAATACCGCAAGCGGAAACCCATGATGTGCTTGCGTTAAAAACGGCCCTAGGAAAAAGGTATCGCCAAATTCTCAGAAAAATTTGGGCTTCCGAATTATCTGGAAAGAATAAGATCCAGGCGACCAATTTGCTGGCCGTTCCTATACTGCTCTACACGTTTGGTGCAGTAAAATGGAACGTCGATGAGTTGAAGCAACTTGACCGAAGCACACGCAAGATGATGACAATTCATCGAAGTCATCATCCTAGATCTTCCGTACCTCGAATATACCTCCCTCGAGATAAAGGGGGTAGAGGCTTGCTGAGCTTAGAGTGTCTTCATCGCAGAACGGTTCTGGCTACAGCCTGCTCAGTTCTAAATAGCACAGATTTTCTTATGCGACTAGTACATCAACATGAAGTCGTCAATGCTGCGGCGTTTCTATATCGTGCCGCAGATAGGGCCGCAGAGGAGCTTGGCCTCCCATTTGATTCCAGCGACACTACACATGGCCTAGCATCACTAACACCTTTGGTGCGCAAAAGTCGTGTACAGGAAGCAGAACATACGCTTCTACTAAGAGAACATGCTGACAAGCCCCTTCATGGTAAATTCTACGGCATTATACGTAGAGAAGAGCTCTCGATGGGTCTGTCCAACATGTTTCTCAAGTCTGCTGGATTAAAATCGGAGACTGAGGGATTTCTTTTTGCCTGTCAAGATGGCGTTATAGACACCTTAGTTTACCGCGAGCGCATAATGAATATACCTGTAGGCGATACCAACTGCCGAGCGTGCAAGCAAGAGCCAGAAACACTTGGACATGTTCTCAGTGGATGCTCAAAATATGCACGATACGGGTACATAGAGAGACACAATGCGGCTCTAAAAGTGTTATATTACCATCTGAGGCACTTCTATTGTGTTGATCTATTGCCCGTCTTGCCATACGCCCAGGGGGAACTCGAGTCCGTTGTGGAGAATGATCAGTGTAAGATCTACTGGAATTTCTCATTCTCGACCACTCAACGTATCAGTGCTACGAAGCCTGATATTGTCCTCCAAGATCTGAAGAACAAGATCATTTACGTGATTGAATTCTCGGCACCAGCCGATGGTAATATCACGGCAAAGGAGGAAGAAAAACGGGCGAAATATCAAGCACTTCTTTTCGAGCTGAGCAGGCTGTACCAAGGCTTTAAAGTCCATCTTGTAGTTCTCATAATCGGCTGTCTTGGAGGTATGAAAGCTTCATTTATTAGCCAACTCAACAAGATTCCGGCTTGCCAGCGTCAGGCTCATTCCATCGCGAACCGGATGCAAAAGGCTGTTCTTCTGGGATCACTTCATCTGGTCCGTCAACACTGTTCCTCATAACATTCTACAAAGATTGGTAGCTCTAAAAAAGTATCCAGAGGTGAAACTTCATCTCCAACTGTCCCGTCTGCCGCGTAAGATCATCCGCGGCTAGAGACCTGACTCCAAGGAACAGTGTTGCCCGATGTTTTCTCGCGTAAATTTCCCGCTCTTGCTTACCTTCTAGGACAGAAGGAGCAGAAGCGGATGACGTACACGTTCCAGTTGCGTCGGGATTGGTTGCTTTTAAAGAACCATGATCGTAGCTTCCGGAGCCTACAACTTCTCACTATAATAGAAGAATTCCTTGGAATCTTTTAAAATCCCCTAAAATATTTAAAATTCTTTAAAATCTTTTGAAATCCCTTGAAACTTTTAAAAGCTCTTGAAAATTACTTAGTATTTTTAAAAATACCTTAAAATCTTAAAAATCCCTTCAGGTTATTGAAATCTATTCAAAATTTTTCGGAATCTTTAAAAATACCCTGAAATATTTCAAAATAATTCAAGAAAATTCAGAAATAGGTATAGAATATATATTGAATAGTGATTAACCCATGAGTTATTTATTCAAAGAAAAGTGACTATAGTGGCTTTATCTTAAAAAAATAACTAAAAAGTGATTTGAGAAAAAAGTGACTAATAGTGACTGTGTGGCAGCCATTATGGGCTGCAAATAGGGTACCATAGGGACCAAATCTTGAAAATAGGGTACTTTAGGGACCTCTACTGAATATAGGGTACAATAGGGGATATAGGGACCGGTCTGTGAGGCCTGTAATAATGATAAGCAATAACAATTTATAATAAAATCTGCAATATCAGCTGAGATATTGAAGAGGCAATGGCGTTCAGTCGTTGGTGTCAGTTGGCGTGGTGCTCCAAGAGCCAAGAGATCCTGACGGCTTTGTGTTTCTTTCTCGATATCTCGAGCATTCATTTCTCGTGATGTGATTGCTAACATTACATTAAGACAAACTTTCTGGTGAAGAATTAATTAAGTGTTCTTCGACGTGAAATCGTGGGCTTTTATGAAAATAAGGACACTATATGCTCAGTTCGGCGTCGTGTTCCTTGCCCTTCATAAAATTGCTTAATTATGGTATAAAATCAGAAAAGATTTTATACCAATTTTTATTTTTCACAGGTATAACCTGGATTCTAGAATGTGTTTCGTCTGATTCACGCGGCCTTTTTCCAATCGGTCACATCCGATACATCAATTTTGGTAACCAATCGGCGCCATCTGACACACGAACTATTGGGTATCTCGAAGTTATTTGGACAATGTTCATGAAAAAAAGCAGTGAATATCATTTCATTTGAATCAAAAATCTTAATCTTCGGTTTAAAATTAATTGTTCACTATAAGAGTTTTTGTTAATATTGAATTGAAATTCAAATTTCTTCCCAATAGTTCCAAATTGATGGCGCTGTCGTAGCTACCCAATAGGCGTATTGGGAATTACCTATTAAGAATGCCGATTCAAACAATTTTTACTGCTGACTAAAATGCATCCAATCGATTTTTGTTTCCTGGGTAGTGTAGTAAATGATACACTGCTAAATAGTTTTTTTTCGGAAACTCATGTATTCCGAAATTTAATTATTTTCCCATGAAATTTAATGTTTTCATTTTTATTTCTATCAATTTGAAGACTAAAAGTTAAGGGAAAAATTGAACCCTCCTCAAATGATAATATTTTGTCGAACTCATCTTATCGTTTTTATAAATCAAGAGTATTTTTCCTCGCCCTATAATCTGGAAACATGGAGTTTCAAATCTTATAATCCGGGAACAAGCTTTTTAATCTTATAAGAAAAAATTAAGTCGGTAACTATTGCACAAGAGATTCCGAAAGCAACTTAAGTCAAGTTAAAATGAAATCTTCTTGCTGGATCTTTCGGTAACTAATCCGCTTAATTCCTCGGATACTTGAGTTTTTATAAGGTTATACGATGAACCACAGAACAAAATATTAAGGTCATGCAGACATATCCGGCGGAATATTAAATTGCCCTGTTCATTAAATTGTTCTTTGTTCAGACCGAAAATTACGCAATTTATTAACGATTTATTGCCTTCAGCTAATGATTTTTTAATTACTCTAAGCAAAACAAATTATTTTGATAAACAATAGAAAATTGTATCTTACCTTTTCATCGAGGTTGTTCAAATCTGGCAGCTGAAAACAGAGAAACAAGTAATTAGTATTTAATAAAATACAATTTTAACAATTAATAATTTTAATTTTGTTTAAATAATTGAAAGTCTGATTCGCTCAAATTTTGAAATTTAAATCTACAAATAATCACTTTTATTGAGAAAAATCTTAGAAAACCTTATGCGAATTGAGAAACATTTGTGCTATTTTCAAATTACCTAATAAATTATTGTTAATATTGTACATGTTTTATTACAGTGTCTTTCGCTGGAAATTAGTATTTTCAAATAAAGTACTTTAATATAAAATCATGAGTTTCGAAAAATACATATTTTTTTCAATTTCAGGTTGTGTTAGTTTTTTTCATTGGAAATGGGCATTTTTACACAAAACTCATCATCAAGATACTCCATTTTCAAAAAATGTAGGTTATGTTGTCGTTTTACACCCCAATTTGGTATTTTTTAACACAAATTATCAGATTTCAAAGATTAAAAATCTTTCAACAAATTACGTTTTTCGGTTTTGTCAGAGTTTTTAAACCAATAGCATTAGATTTTGAAGACTGAGCATTCTTAAAATGTTTAGGTTACGTTAGCATTTTACACCCAAAATGGCATTTTAAATCAAAAATAATGATAATTTGAACAGGATTTTAAATCTTTTTAGAATTTTTGACTATGTTAGTCTTTCGTAAAAAATTGGTATTTTTAATCATACAAAAAATATTGAAAAAAAATATATTTCACAAATTTTAACAATTTCAGGTTATATTAGCTTCTTATACAAAAAAATTAATATTTTAAACAAAAATCAGTACAGTTTGAACAAGATTTACTTTTTTTTGACCAGATTCAGGTTATATTAACGTTTTTCACAGATAATGGGCTTTTTAAAACAAAAAGCATTAGATTTTACAGGTTCATTAGTATTTTAAAACGAAAATTATTATAATTTAAACAATATATAGAATCTTTTAACAATTTTTTATTATTTTAGTGTTTTCCGTCACAAATCGGTATTTTTAATGAAAAAAAAAAGATTTCAAAAAAGATTCACAAATTTTAACAATTTTAGGTTATGTTAGCATCTTAATAAAAAACTGCTATAAAAAAATCATCATGATTTAGATGACGTTAGTGTCATTCGTCGGAAATTAGTATTTAAAAAACAAAAAAATATATATATTTTAAAGAATATGCATACAGTTTAATAATTGTAGGTTATATTACATTTTCACATTAAAAATTGGTATTTTTAAATAAAAAATCATCAGATATAAATCCAATGATTTTTGTTTCAAATAATAACATTTGCAATCTTGAACAATTTCGGATTGTGTTACTTTTTTTCGTCGGAAATTGAAATTTGTATTCAAAAATCAACAGATTTCAAGCAGGATTAATAATTTTTGAACAATTTTAGGTCACGTTAGCGTTTTGGATCGAAAATTGGTATACTAAAAAAAACTATTATTATTTGAACAGGATTTGGAATTTCTAAACATTATTGATGATATAAAAAAATGTATTTTAATTATTTTTTAATATTGGGAAATAATTCTTTTCTCAACATTTTGCTACCAGACTATAATTTGTAAACTTTTATAGACTGCAAGTAACTAAAAAAAATGCCGGTACCGATAAACAAAAAATTACCGCTACCAACAAATTTTAAAAAATATAAATTTTTGAACATTTTTAAATAAAATTTTGAAGCTTTTTAAAGATTTTGAAGGTTTAAGATAATGCAATTTTTATCTTAAGATTCCAGGGAAAATGTTGAATGATTTTTCATTTTTCAACATTTATTTTAAGAGAATATTTCAAAACATTGCAAAAGACTTCAAAAATTATCAAAAAAGAATCTGGAAGATTATTGCAGAATTTAAAAAAAATCTTAAAATGTAGATTATTGAAGATTTCGTAATCAAATGTTGAGTTTTTCAATGATTTTGAAAGGCTTTAAGGCAATGAAAAAATTTTCTTAAGATTACTGGGAATATTTAGATTCTTTATTTATAAAAATTAATTTTAACAGAATATTTAAAAATATTATAAAACATTACGAAAGATTTTCAAAATCTACAAAAATGAATCAGGAAGATTTGAAAACAATTTTAGGAATAATTCGAGTCAGTTCAAAAGATATTTGGGAATTTTTGGAATTCTAAAGAGATTTCAAACATTTTAAAACTTTGAAATATTTCCCAACGTTTATAAAATATTCTTGACATTTATCCAAGTGTCAAAAAATCTTGAAGATCTCTTAAACTACTCAAATTTTTTCTAACATTTTGTAAGATCATGTAAAATAAAAAAAAAATCTTAAAAATTTTCTAGATACTTTGTCGATATATCTGAAATCTTCAAAAAACATTTTTTCTTTTCTCAAGAAACCTAGGGATATTATGTTTATATAACCTTGAAACAAATAAAATTAAAAAATAGTCGCTTGAAATTTATTTTTCCTTTAAATTGTAATTTGCCTAAATTTTTATTTAATTCTGGACTGAAAAATCTTTTTTGGTTGCAAATTTAACAATTTTGTTGAAAATTCGTCGGTTTGGTTTGAAAATTCTTTTTTTTTTTGGTAGAAATTTCATCTTTTTGGGTGAATTCAAATCTTTTTGATGTAAAATAAAAACATTTTTTAGATTAATTATCAACTATTACATTTTTCAATGAAAATTCATCTTTTTTGTTTGAAAATTCAATTAACTGGTTAAAAATTAAATTACTTTGTTAAAAATTCATATTTTTGGTTGAAGATTCATCATTTTAGTTGAAAATATGTATTTTTTTGCAGAAAATTAATCTTCTTGGTTGAAAATATATCTTTTTGGTTGAGGATTTAACTATTTTGATGACATTTTTTAAAATGAATTCAACTGTTTTTGATTTTCAATTAAAATATTTTTGGATCGAAATATCAACTATTATTACAGTTTTTATATTTTTTGATGTTATGGTTTTGGCCAGATAAAATGTATTAAATAATTTGATGTTAATTGGTTTTTGTCTACTGGCCTAAAATCAATATTTTTTTAATATTGATTTTTATTTCTAAATATTGTGAAGAAATTGCTCTCCGTTGGGATCTGAACCCAGGTCTTTCAGATGCTGGTTACATCAAATTATTTATTACACTTTTTGTTGAGAATTCGTCTTTTTCGGTTAGAAATTTAACTACTTGGTCAAAAGTTAAACTACTATATTAAAAAGTCATCTTTTTGGTTGAAGATTCAGCATTTTAGTTGAAAATATAGTCTTTTTTGGTAGGAAATGAATCTTCTTGATAGAAAATTCAATTATTTGGTTGAAAATTAACCTTTTTTGTGAAAAAAATATATATTCGGGTTAAAAAATTATTCTTTTTTTTGTGAGAAATTCTTCTCTTTTGAAAAACATTTCATGTTTTTTGCTTAAAAATAGAACTGATTGAATATTAATCTTCATTGGTCGAGGATTCAACTATGTTGTTGAAAATTGGTATTTTTTGGATGAATTAAACTGTTTTTTATTTAAAGTAAAAATATTTTTCTATTGAAATATTAACTTTTGTATTTTCGTTAAGAATTTATCTTTTTTTGTTTTGAAAATTCAACTATTGGGTTGAAGATTATAACTACTTTGTTGAAATTTTGATTTGACAAATCTGAAATTTTCAAAAATCTTTTAAAATGTTCTCAAGTTTGCTAGGAAAATTATATTTATATAACCCGAAAAACAAATAAGCAAATAAACTTAAAAAATAAATCGTTATTCAAAGTTTTTATTTTGTATTCAACATTATTTGGCCCTTTAAATCGAGAAACTACAGGCGCGCGTGAAGCGAGATTAATGATGCTAGTTTTGATAAAAAATGCAACAGTTTAATTGTCTATATATTCTACAAAAATATTATATATATATAAAATCTGAAGTTAAGAAATAAATGATCAAAAAATTTTTTCTTGATTTTCTATTATTTTAGATAATAGATACATGAAATACAAAAAATTTTGTATAAATATTAATTTCATATTTTAATTTAAAAATTGCGTGAGAGAAAAAAAGTAATCGGGGCGTAGCGCGCGTGTTTGCTTACTAGTAAAAATAAACATAAAAAATTAAAAAATTATTACAGTTGTGAAATTTTGAAAGTTTCTAATTGAGATATTTAAAATTGGAAAAAAAATAATATGAACTCAAAATCGAAAATGTTTGAAAATTCTAAATGAAGTAGTTAAAATTGGAATATTCAGAAGTGAAAGATTGAAAAATGCCAAATTGGCACATTCATAATTGTAGTTAGATGACATCTTTGCTGGTTTTTCGAAAGATATCGTTTTTAATTGAACCAAATATCATAATTGTAAAGACGATTTTTTAATTAGCATTAGGTTCGATAATATTTATTTTTGTTCTGCAATTAATTAATTTTTTTTTTAATACTCTTCAATTTGAATTTGAATTTCTACATACCGGATTGGCCATCTAGCGGAAATGCCGGAAATAATTTCAAATCAGAAACATGGATGCACTAGATAACTAAAATGGTATGAAAGAAATTGGAGATAACTGCCTTACCGACATCACTTTACTTTCGTTTCATTTGTCAAATCTAGGTGACGACACACTCCCGAACTCAAATTTAATAACAATTAACTTCAATCAACTGAAATTAAAAGCAATTTATATCAATCCGCCCTAAAGGCAATTTAAAGTTAATGTACGTCCTTGTTTCTTTGGTATATACCTAAACAAGTATTACGAATGTGGAAATTATGTGGTAAAGTTAAATTTCCATTGTAGGAAAATCACTTTTTTTAATTAGTTTATTGACTTTCAATCTTTAACTAAAAAAACATTTGATGTAGTTGTCGTGCCAAAAATCAGATCTATGTAAAAAATAATTTTTCTATGATTTTAAGAATCAAAATAATATTATGGATCGTCTATAAACTACTTTACCCATTTTAGGCCAAACAGTTGGACTAAATAGTTGATTTTTCATCTTATAAAGGATACATTTGTAACCAAAAATGAAAGAGTTTAATTTTCAGATAAAAAAAATTAACTTTTTAACAACAAAAAAACGAATATTCAACAAAAAACTAAGATGTTAAACCAAAGAGGTGAATCTTAAAAAATATGAATTTTTAACAAACTAGTTCAACTTTCAATCAAGTAGTTGAATTTTCAACTAAAAAGACGAATTTGCAACAAAATGGTTTAATTTTAAAGCCAGAAGGACGAATTATCTATAAAACGGTTGAACTTTCAACCCGAAAATATTATATTTTAACAAAAAAGTTAATTTTCTACCAAAAAGTTAAATTTTCATAAAAAATAGTTTAATTTTCAACCAAATAGTTACATTTCAAGCAAAAATATTAATTTTTAAGAAAAAAGTTAATTTTCAACTGAATAGTTTAATTTTCTACCAAATTGTTCACTCCTCAACCAAAACAGATTAATTTAGAAACAAACAGTTTCATTTGTAACCAAAAAGGATGTATTTTCAACCACAAAGATTAATTTTCGTCCAAAAAATACGAATTTTGAACAAAATATATGAAAAATGGAATAGTTAAACTTTCAACCATGAAGATGAATAATCTTCAACCAAAACAATGAATTTTTAACAAAGTATAATTCAACTTTCAACCAAGTAGCGGAATTTCTAGCAAAAAAAGGTGACTTTTTAATAAAACAGTTGCATTAAAAAAAAAAAAAAAAACATTTTTGACCAAAAACTGGAATTTTTTACCAAACGAGATGAATTCCAAACCAAAAATATAATAGTAGAGTTTTCAATCAAAAGTAGTTGATTTTTCTTGTTGGGTTCCATCAATTTAGTACACATTTAAGAGAAAAAACGAAAAAAGAGGTAAGTTTCTTAAAAACAAAAAAAAAAGTAAGTTTTGTATAAACAGAGAAAAAAAGAAGAATTCTTTCAAACTTACCGACCCACCCTATTTAAGAGTATTAAAATTAAACAGAAATCTTCATTTGAAAGATACAATATTTAAAGAAATTTCAAAAATCCAAGTTGGGAAAAATCGATTTTCAACATTTGAAACATTTAGAGTTGGTAATAATCCAAAGAAAGCATCAAAATTTCAATATACAATGAATACACTGTATCCAATTAAGCAAATATTTTTAGAAAAAATACAATGAGCAAAATATATTTCATAGAAAATTAAATTAACGAAATTTAAGAACTGCTTCTCTATTTTTATGAAAACGTTGCCTAATTCCCCTAATTTTCCACAATAGTGTGCAATGGAAAATTCACTTTATTTTTTATGCAAAATCTTCAGTTTTGTGACCTAAAATTTTAAATGTACATATTAAAAATTAACTTTAATGTTGATTAAAAACCTTATTCTTTAGTCTATAAATGATCTATAAATGATCCTATTTATTCATCGCAGTCTTCACAGCATTCCCCCTTTTCTCATTTTTCAGCAATAAATTGCAACTGAATTAATAGAACCCAATGAAAAAATCTAACTTTTTCTGGTTGAAAGTCAAGTATTTCAGTTGAAAAATCTACTATTAAATTTTTGGTCAAGAATAAATCTTTTTTGTTTAAAATTTTATTATTTGATTGAAAATTCAACTATTTTGTTAAACATTCATCTTTTTGGTTTGAAAATTCAACTCTTTGTGTAGAAATTTCACCTTTTTTGATTGAAAATGCTCTCTTGTTAAAAATTAACTTTTCTATTGGAAATTCGTCTTTTTTAGTACAATATCAATTTTTACGTTAAAAAAGCAACTGTGTGGTTGAAAATCTGTCTTTTTGGATAAAGTCAACTGTCTTAAAATTTGAAATTATATCTTTTTTGTTTGAAATCTCAAGTTGAAGTACTTTGTTAAAAACTGATTTTTTGGTTGAAAATTCATAATTTTAGTTAAAGATTCATCTCTTTGATTAAAAATTTACCTATTTGGTTGAAAATTCTTTTTTTCAACACCCACCTCAAAAGTTGACGTTTTCATGCTTCTAAATTGTGCCTAAAGGACCTTATTTGAGCAGACTGTGTGCGTAAAATTTTCACGCATGCGCAGTTTGAAGATGGCTTACTTTAGGCACTGGTGGAAAAGCTGCGCATGCGCACTTTCGAAGTGAGGTACTTTAGACTCTGGAATAGATAACCTTAAACACTGATGTTGGTATCTTCTTGAAATAAATTTAGATTGAACTTGAACAAATTTAACTTGAAACAATTTAATGATTGAAGTTTTTTTTCACAAAATTTTTTTTTCACAAAATTTTTTCTTCACAAAAATTTTTTTCCAAACATATTTTCAAACATTTTTTTTCCAACCAAATTTCTTTACTCCACTCTATGCAATATAAAATTAGTATTTTTCGTTACCTCCTCCTAACACAACTGTTTCGGGCGTGCGTTGCAAAAAATAGCGTGTGATACACATGCGCATAGGTGATTTCCTATTTTGCGCACTTGTATAAAAAATAACTATTTTTTTATTGAATCGTCTTTTTTGGTTAAGGATTAAATTATTTTGTGAAAAATTTGTCTTTTATGGATGAATTCAACTTTTTTAGATTACACTGAAATCTCGATTGAACTGGCAGTTCGGGAGAGCGCAGGTAGAAAGTGCTGTTTCAATCGGGGGGAAGCAAGACCAGGTTATCTTTCGGTCGGTAACGTCGCATTTGCCATGACGATAGTTACGGCACTGCGCGAGTCGACCCTAGGGACCATAAATCATGCTAAACTCGACAGACACCGGTTAAACCGAGTCCAATTAAACCGTGATTTCATGGTATAAATTAAAATCCTTTTTTGTTGAACTATCAACTATGACATTTTTTGTTCAAAATTCGTCTTTTTGGCTTGTAAATTCAACAATTTCGTTGAAACTTCAAATGTTAGATACAAAAAGAAACTATTTTGTAGAAAATTGATTTTTTTTATTGAAAGTCAATTCTCTCAAATGGAAATGCAACTACTACATATAATTTGTTGACAACTCGTCTTTTTTGGTAACAAAGTAACCTCCTTGATTGAAAATTAAACTATCCGGTTAAAAATGTATGTAGGGTAATGGGTACAGTGATTGGCCACCTTTGACAATGATTGGGCACTTCTACACGGAAAAAATGTATCCGTGAAAGTCACGAACTTGTAGCTAGGTCTCGGATACAAGATAAAAAAATGAAACATTACATGCTTATTTCTATGAGAAATGTATGGATAAATTTCGAAGTTTTTTACGAAAAGTTCGAATTTCCTACGAACAGTTCCTGAAAATTGCAGACTGAAATATAAAGAGGAAAAATTTTATTTGTGCGATTTAATTTATATTAATTTATAACTTCGCACCTCAGAAGATTCGATCCCTCAAAGACTGCTGACTCACCAGTTTCTAAACATAAACCAGGAGTGCGTAAACACGCGCAGCCATCAAGGCCAAACAAAATAGGTATTATAAAACTTCTAGCCACTCATCCGACGAGCTCGAAGCACACACGCACCGCGCGCCTGGGCGAGCGTGTGTGCGGGGCACGTACAGGCGAACCTACTTTCCAGTTCCCAGATTTGTCAGGCAAGCTCGTGACTGCTCTGAGAATCTTTTCCTAATCACTCGTAATATTTTTGTAATTATTCACGTAAAAAAAAAGTGATGAACCGTTTTGAAATTATCACATCGAGTTCGTCAATTCTTTCTCAAAGTTCGCAGATTATGTACGAAAATACATCAATATCTGATAAATTTTTCTGATATCCGAGACCTAGCTACTAGTTCGTGACTTTTTTACGGATAAATTTTTTCCGTGTAAATGATCATATATTAAAAAATATTAACAATTAAAACTTATAATTAATAGCGGGGAGTGTGTTGAGAACAATCTTGCACTGTTTATTCAGTTTTATTTGTGAATAATTCTAAATTAGGTATATTCAAAGCAATTGGTCGATAATTGGGGGAGGGGGGCAACTATTGTACCCATTACCCTATTTCGTTTAAATCGTTTATTTGTCTTTTCTGGTAGAAAATTAATCTTCTTGGTTGGAAATTGACTATTTGGTTAAAAATGTACGTATTTTGTTAAGAATTTATCTTTCTGGTAGAAAATTAATATTTTTGGTTGAAAATGTAACTATTTGGTTAAAAGATGTAGTACTTGGTGTTAATTTATGTCGACCAGGGTAGTATTAATAAAAAGCGTGGTAGTTTTGCTGACTATCAGTAGTCAGAAAAACTACCACACTTTTTATTCGGTTAAAAATTCAAACGTTTTGTAGAAAGCTCATCACTCAGCAATCATTGACCATACAGGTAGGGACTTTTACCGGCTACGTATAGGCATGCACGCACGAATCAGGTTTCATTCGCTTTGCATATTTATGCGCGAACCAGGAAATTAAATTCCCATAAATCAAGACTGGCAAGGTGCACGCGATATGGTTACGCCGATGAATAGTGCTTCCGTTCAACCAAATATTCGTCTTTTAAAACTGTTATTAAAATTATACCAAAAAATAAACAAATTTTAATCAAAATTGTATAGAGGAGATGAATAAGAGGGTGGCCTCAAAACATAATTTTCGAAATTCCCTGACTTTTCCCTGATTAATTTTACATCTTCGCTAATCATTAATATTCAAATACCAAAATTGTAATCTTGTAACATTTTTATTATAGAATCTTTCATAAATGGAAAAAGAAACAAATATAAATTTATATATTTTTAATATATTCTTCTCAGGGCTGCAACAGCCTATTTTACCTAAAAAAAAGTAATTGGTTAATTGTAATTGGCGTAATTCGTTAACGCTCCACTCATCTATGGTGGCGTTCTAGGTTCAAATCCGGGTGCAGGCAGATTTTTTGTGGATCTTCAAAAATTATTTGTCCTAAATAATCGCTTTAACATCAAAATTTAAGTTAATTGAAAATTTAAAAACTCGGACGTTAACATCGTCAAAATGGTAATAACATCTTGCAAAAATTAATTAGATTAAAACACACGTTCATCAGAAATAGTACATTTGTCGCAGTGGAGAAATACGTAGTGTATTCCCTTGTAAAAAAGGTAGCTATGAATAACAAGAAAAGATCTGCTGAGGCCTCGATGGCGTAATTAGTTAACACTACGCTCATGGATAGTGGCTTTCCGGTTCAGATCCAGGCTCACGCAAATTTTTTCTTATTCTTAAAAAATTATTTGTCCAAAGTAATCGTTTTAACATAGAAATTTATATTAATTTGATAAAAGAAAAAAATGCCTAATTTCTAACCCAAAAAGAGACTAAAAGTGACTGATGTGCAATAATAATGTCACTAATGTTCTTTTGAATTTAAAAGAATTCTAAAGCATTTGATGCACTAGAATTCAAAAAAATTAAACTTAAAATCAAGAGAATTCATATGAATTGGAAAAAATTAAAAAAAAAAAAAAACGTTGACTTCAGTAAAGTTGGAATGAATTTAGAGAAATTTGAGGCAAATAAGAAAAATTCGCTGAAATTCATAAGAATTCTTCAAGTGAATTGAAGGCAATTCGAAAATAGGAAAAAAATTCATTTAATTCAGTAAGTTTGCAATAAGTTTAGAAAAATTTAAGGTAATTCAAAAGAATTTGATAAAATGCCTAGGACTTCAATGTGAGTTTAAAATATTTCAGTTTGAATTAAACAAAAACTAAAAATAAATACAAAAAATTCATTGAATTGAGTAGAATTAGGTAAATTTAGAAGAATTCAAGTGAATTAAAGAGTATATCAAGAATACAAACGAAATTCTCATACGAATTCAGGATAATATAATACAAATTCAGGATGAATTTCAACTAAATTCAAATTAATTGTGAAAAATATTTGACAATCTCTTCGAGTCCTTAAAACCCTACGAAAATCCCTCAGCTCTTGTGAATAAATTATTTTAAATTCATTAAAATATAATAATATCCCGCGAAATTCTATGAAATCGGATATTTCCTTAAACCCTGGAAAATTTATTAAAATACCTTGCGAAATTTAAGAATCTCTGTAAATTCTTGAAATGCTCGGAATATTCCCAAATTCTTTACAACTGCAAGCAAATTTGTAATAATTAGAATTAAATTTTTTTTTTAAATTTGATCTCTCGCAAATGCTTTGGAATCTTTTAATATACCCAACAATATTTCTAACCCTTCGAAATCCCTTGAAATGATTGAAATCAATTACAAATCCCTCGAAATATTACAAAATTTCTCAAAAACTTCAAAATATTTTGAAATACGTTAAAATTTTTTAAGCTCTTGAATATTACTTACATTGTTTAGAAATACCCTAAAATCTTTTTGAAAATTTGAAATCATTTAAAGTTATCTGAATTTATTAAAAATACTCTAAGATATCTCAAATCCTGTAAAATCTGTTGAGATCCCTTCAAAATATTAAAATCAATTGAAAATTCCTTGAAATCTTTTTTGAATATCTAGAAATCTTACATTTTTTTTTAAGTCTAAGGTAATACTCTAAAATACTTCGAATCTATTGAAATCTTTGGAAATCCCTTCAAAAATTTTAAAGCTCTTGAACATTTCTTGGAATTTTTATAAATACCCTAAAATATTTAAAATCCTTGAAATCTCGTAAACATTTTTGAAACACTCGGAAATTCCTTGAATTTTATAAAAAAAAATACCCTGAAATCCTTTGGAATCACTTCAAATTACTGAAATTTATTAAAAACACCCTAAGATATTTAAAATCCTTTAAAATCCCTTGAAATTTTGTTAAGCTCTTAAAAATTCCTTGGAATTTTAAAAATACTCTAAAATCTTAAACATTCTTTGAAATCTTTTCAAATTATATAAATAAAATTAAAATTCCTTAAAATGTTTCAAATTATCATAAAACTCTAAAATACTCTGAAATATTTCAAATCTATTGAAATCTTTTGAAATCCCTTGAAATTTTATAAAGTTCTTGAAAATTCTTTGGAATGTGTATAAATAACCTAAAATGTTTAAAATCCTTGAAATCTCTTAATACGCTTGAAAATTCCTTGGAATTTTTAAAAATACCCTAAGATCTTTAAAATCCTTTGGAATCACTTTAAATTACTGAAATATATTAAAGATATATTAAAGATATTATACTAAGATATTTCATATCCTTTAAAATCGCTTGCAATTTTTCAAAGTTCTTAAAGATTCATTGGAATTTTGAAAAATACCTAAATCCCTTTGAATTATTGAAATTAATTGAAAATTATTTAAAATCTTTTGAAATATCCTGAAATCTTTAAAATTCTTTAAAATATTTGGTAAAAAATATTCGGTAATACTCTTAAAAAATCCTTAAAATCTTTTAATCTTTAAAGTTCTTCAAAGTATTTGGTAATACCTTAAAATACTTGATAATACTCTTAAAAATTCCTTAGAATCTTTTAAAATATCCTGAAATATATTAAATCCTTTAAAATATCTTCAAATTATTTAAATAAATTAAAAGTACCTTAGAATCTTTTAGAATTCCCTGAAATAATTCAAATCCTCTGAAATCTTTTGAAATCACTTAAAATTTTATCAAGTTTAAAAAAAAATCTTGGAATTTTCAAAAATACCCTAAATATTTAAAATTCTTTGAAATCACTTCAAATTATTGAAATCTGTCAAAAATACTCTAAGATATTTCAAATCTTTTTAAATCCCCCAAAATTTTTGAAAGCGATTAAAAATTCCTTGGAATTTTGAAAAATACTTTGAAATCTTTAAAATTCTTTGAAATCCTTTCAAAATTCATTAAAATTTTTTAATATATCAACAAATCTGTAAAATTCTTGAAAATACTTGGTAATACCCTAAAATATTTCAAATCTATTGAAGACCCTTTAAAATTTTTTAAAGCTCTTGAAAATTCCTTGAAATTTTCATAATTGAACAGCCGAATCGATTAACCACCCGAGCGCGCGAGATCTTTTAAAGCTCTGCAAAATTCCTTGGAATATTTTAAAATACTTAATCTTAAAGAAGTGACTAAAATGCAATTTCAGGAAAAAAGTGACTGTGTGGGAGCCATGATTATTTATCAAAGTTACTTAAAGTGCTTCTTACAAAAATTCCCTCACTTCTGTAATTTTTTTTCAAAGTCCCTGACTCTAACCTTGACTTTCGCTGACTTTTCCCTGATTTCCAGAGTTTCCCTTACCTCCAGCCAAGCTGAATAAACACAAGAAATGTGATTTCTATAATATTTTTTTTATTAAAAATATAAACACATACTTGGTATATACATTGCATGTTACATATATGATGAAACATTCCTTTATAAAAATTTACACTCCTTTTCTTTCAGTGCTTCTTATGCAAGAAATTGCTGTATTCTGTATTCGCAATAAATTTGTATAAAATATTTTCAAATGGGAGTGTTGCTAATTAGATTCTTTTGAAATAATACTGACATGACATAAACATTGTTTACTCAATCCAATCAACTGTTAATAGATAGAAAATTTATTTATAATCCGCTGTTAAATATAATTTTAAACCCCATATAATATTTTTTCCTGGAAGCACTTTTTCTTTAAAAATACACACGCTGCTTACGGTAAGTTATTTAATTCCATTTTACCAAAGTATGCATAGTCATAACTATATAACAAAAATATACTAACTACTGGTAAAAAGACGATATTAATTATTACATAATCAATTAGATCTTTCACTAAAACATTCCTTACGTCATTATTGCATAATAGAATCGTGGTATATACTTTTTTATATTTGCACATTGTTATCGAAAATATGTTTATTGAATAAAAATTCTTACAAAATCCAATACACATCGTGGAAAAAAGGATTTTCTCGAAATCTCAATTTTTGATACAATAATTTAAAAGTCAATTTAAAAATAAAAGTTGTGTTAAAATTTAGTTTATATTTTAACGTAGGAATAATTCCTTTCAACCTTTTAGCATTATCATTTTATCATTATTTAATAAAAAACAAATTTTCTTATTTTTTTCGGATTTTCAGCAAAAGAATGTCATACTGTGATATCGCGATCTTCAATTTTCATTTTCTCGGAACAGGATTAGAATTTCCAATCAAAAATTTTGTATTCTGATTGAGTATCTCCATATCTCAGGAGCATGTTTTTATTTATTTTCTTACTTTGGAGTTCGATTTTTAATTGCTATCCAAAGCCGACTTTGAAAACCCGTGAAATTTTAATCTCAAAATTTTTAGTCGATTTTCTCGGAATTGGCTATCTTTTATATATCAAACTTTGTTTATCCGTATTGAGAGTTTTAATATCACACAAGCATGATTTTATTTTATTTTGAGACTGAAAATTGAATTTTTTGTCGCAATCCGCAGCCCAGCCTGTTGCTATTTTATGTTAGTGCCACTCGAGGTGCCACTTTGAAATGATCAACTTCTCCATCCACTTTCTCGATCCTGGATAACTTTTTTTAATCAAACTTTTCTGGCCTCAATTCAGCAACACTTTATCTTCGAAGTGGACTTTTGTTTCACCTTTGAATAGTGATTACGATTTTACAGAATGCTTTCTCGCTCTCGTGAAAAATTCAAATCATGTTGAAATTTCATGAAAATTGTACTTTTAAGGAGCGGAGAGATTTCTGATAATATGAAAATAGATTGCAGAAAGTCTCGTACATTTTTTAAGGATTTGTCAATCCTCTATAACATGAGGATATAATAGGGCGCAGGAATCCTCAGCTTTTATGCTTTCAAATAACTACACATAATATATCTAAACTATTCATATTATTACCTTCTCTTGCATAGTCAGCTTTGAACATTTCCATGCTTCACATCTCTTTTATTTCGCTTTATTTTTCCCTAGACATTTTGCAAATTCGTTTCAGAATTTCCGTTCGACTGCAAATCGGATTTACATTCAAACTGCCACCCACTTAATCCACGAGTGCAGTAAATCGCGAACTAAAACTCTCTGCAAAGCGACTTGCAACCGTAATTGCACGAAAAATTTTCTCTAGACACGTAGGTAATTTTCGAGATCAGTCTTGTATAAAATCGTCTCTGGCATATTATTCGAGAAGCTTCCCTCACATATTACAAAAATTGGTTTACATTTTATTACGTATCATTTTGATGAATTTAGAATACAGATAAACAAAAGATGTAAATTCACAAGTATGAGTCGTAATTTATGATTAGACTATACAAAAAATAGATTTTCGAGATACCCCTTAATTTAATACTATAGGATTCTTATGTACAGACTAGCATTCACAATTCTGTGATTTACAAATATCGTATTGGAACATATTTTATCTTGATAGGTATTTTATCAAAGAAATTAGAATACAAATATTTCAACTCGTTTCAGACCAAAGAAAAAATCTGAAAATATCGGAATTGAATATTGGACTATCAGCTTTAAAATGAACCCAAGAACAAAAAAAATATATCGTTAATGGTTCTGGAGTTATTATTTTAATGTTCCTAAACTTTAAGTATGGACGTGCGGTCTCACAGACCGCACCATGCTTCTAATATGTGCCCCCCCCCTGGCCCTCCAAGAGGCTGCCGTTATAAGTAACTTTTAGTTTAGTTGTGCTTTCGCCGAGGTAGGGGGACAACGTGAGGTCCTGCATATAATTGGTGAGTAATATCAATTGAAAGCTCATAGGCGGTCCGTGAGACCGCACGTTCATGATAACGCCATAATTTTATATTTCTGTTTCAATTTGTTTTATTGTATTTAAAACGCAAGATGTCACACACAAACAACTTTGAGCTTGATGCGGGTAACCCAAGGTACGGAATGCGGCTGTCACAGAAAAATGATATGTCCCGATTATCCCTCATTTGAGTAAAAAGTAACAAATTAGTATGGACGTACGGACGTGCGGTCTTTCAGACCGCATCATGTTTGTGATATATGGGTCCCTCCCCGACTGGAGTAAAAGATTATTGATAATAAAAGTTGATAAAATGTATTACTTAGTTATTCGAATGTCTCCACATATACTTGTACAAGTTGGAGAACAAAAACTTCTTTACTTATTTAATTAGATATAAATATATACAGCGGTCCGCGAGACCACAGGTCAATGTAAGTTCAAAAATGAAATTACGTCCATACTTAAAGGTTGAGCTCATTTTAAATCTGAAATTACAAAATTTATTTTCGAGGTTATGCAACATTTAAAATTAAAAGGTATTCGTTGAATAATTTTAATTTCAAGTGATTCAAATTTCGGAAGTATAAGAAAGCATAAATTCAAAGGCTTATTTAAAATCAGACAATTTGAAAAATCAAATAGGGTAATGTAAATAAATTAACTTTCGAATCTGAATACACACACTAGACTAAGTTGTACCTTCATAGTAAAAAAAAATTTAAAAATCGGATATGATTTAGAGGTGCCCTATTTTAGTTTTGTCTTTTTTATTGACTTTTTGTTTTCTCAATGTCTTGAAAATGCTTGTATTAAATTGTTATACATATAGAATTATCCCATTTTATATTACCATCATTGTAAATAATTTGATTAAGATTTTATAACTCATTTTTAAGGAAAATAATCATTTTTCTTACTTGTTTCACATTTTTCTATAATAAGTAGTTTTTATTAATTTGCATATTGTATTTTTTAATTGGCACAATAAAAACAAGAACAAAAAAAAAAAAAAAAACGAAAATAGGGGACTCTATATCATATCCGATTTATGAATTTTTTGTTTAGAAAATTTCTTGACTAAAAAAATACAACTTAGGCACATGTGCGTGTTTAGATTAGAAAATCTTTTTTTTTTTACTTTATAAAATAAATCACCATAGTATACAATTACTGTACTAAGAAGTCAAAAATGAAACTATTTTAATTCAAAAAATTTCTAAATGAACAAATTCAAATTAATTAAGTAAGTTCGGATTTCAAGAGCTTAAAATTGTAATTAAAAATTGAAAGTTTGATTCTCCAAAATTCAACAATTTTTTAGGTCATCAAAATTCAGCAGTTTGAAAATTAAATTTTAATCGCTCAACTATATATTCCTGCTTATAATTTGAGATTGTACTACAATTATAAGGATTTAAATTTCAAGTAATTTTTTTTGAAAGTTTTCAACTCAAAATTGTTCAATAATTAGAGCTTATTAAAATTTTGAATAACTTTAATGATTCAATTAAAAATGGTTTAATTTCCAACGCAAATTATTTTTAATTGTCTAAGCTTAAAATTTGCTTTTAGTTAAAAAAATTTCACAATCGAAATTGTAGAGTTAATTATAGTAGTATGAAGTTACTCTATAATAAAACATTTTTAATTTGTATATGTTTATTTAATTAAAGGATTCCCTGTCAATTGAACACTCGAATTTACATAAAATCCAGCTTTTAAGACTTTTCAATCATAATTTTTTTTAGAATTCCATTAAAAATATTTTATTTAAACCCTTGAATTTGAAGTTTAAAATTTTAATTATTTGCCCCTGCAATAAATTTAAAAAAGAAGAAAAATAAGCATACATGTAAATTAAGTTAAAAAATTGAAATAATAAACCTTTAAAAAACTCACTCAATGAGTCCAGTGAAATGAATATTTAAATGTGTACGATTCAAAACTGTCCAATTTTAATTTTGAATTAAATAATTAATAACTAAGACTTAAAAAGTCGAATTTAATTTTATTTAATATTTAAAAATTAAATGATTTTAGAATTAGCGGGGTGGCCGCAAAACTTCACTTTCAAAATTTGCTGACTTTTCCACGAATTAATCTTTTTTTAAATTTTTATCTTGCAATATTTTTAATATAGAATTATTTATAAATGTTATAAAACAATTTTAAATTTATATTGATAAATTTCGAATTTTTGGTTATCAGGGCTCCTACAGCCTAAATTACTTGAAAAAAGATTTAAAAGATTTAAAAGAATTCCATTCATAAAACTTTAAAACAATCCAAATTTCAAATCCAAAAAAATTCCATTGGATTTAGTAAAATTGGAGTGAATTTAGGGGAATTTAAGAAAAATGAGAAGAATTCGATGAAATTCATAAAAATTCAAGGTGAATTAGAAAAACCAAGTAAATTGAAAACAATTCAAAAATATAACAAATTCATTGAATTCAGTAAGTTTAAAATGAGTTTAGACAATTTTCAGGAAATTCCCAAGAATTTAATGAAATTCCTACGAAGATGAATTAAACAAAAACTCAAAACAATCCATTGAATTGAGCAGAATTGAGTGAATTCAGAAGAATTCAAGTAAATTCCAAAAACTGAAGAGAATTCCAAATAATTCGAAAGAAATCAAGATAAATTAATAAGAATTCAGGGTGAATTCCAAATGAATTGCACAAAATATTTGAAAAACTCACCCAATCTTTGAAACCCTACGAAATCTCTCACTTCTAGTGAATAAATTCTTTAAAATCTATTAAAATATTATTAAATTATATTATAAAAATTTATAAAAATACTTTGAGAGTTTTCAAAATCCCTTAAGATCATTTAAATCCTCGCAAATCTTATAAAATCCCTTCGAATCTTCTGAAACATCCTATAACCGTATAGGTCCTACAAAATCGCTACATATCTACCGAAATTCTGAGAAATTATTCAAAACCCCATGAAAATTTGGTTAAATCTCTTTAAATCATTAAAATCCTTGGAAATTACTTTAAAAATTTTAAATCGCTCGAAAAAGCTTTGGAATCTTTTAAAATACCCTAAAATATTCTGAATCCTTTGAAATCTTTTGAAATCCCTTAAAACGTGTTTAAGCTATTTAATATTCCTTGGAAGTTAAAAAAAAAACCTCAAATATTTCAAATCCTTTAAAATCTTTCGAAATGCTTAGAAGCGTTTAAAAGGTCTTGAAAATACCTTTGAGTTTTTGAAAATAACCTGAAATCCTTGAAATCCCTTTAAATTATTTAAATCTATCAAAAATATCTTGGAATCCCTGAAAATACTCTAAAAGATTTAAAAACTATTCATGAAAATTCAGAAATAGGTATAGGGCCTGAATGAACTGACGTTTTCGTTTAAAACAGCGACTAAAAGTGATTAAAATTGACAGTTTGGTAACCCTGATTATTCTAGACAGTTACTTAAAGTACTTTTTACAGAAATTCCCCGAATTTTGCAATTTTATTTAAAAATCCATTACTTTCGCTGACAAACAAAATTCCCTGAATTCGCCCTGATTTCCAGGTTTTCCCTGACCTCCGGCCAGCCTGAATTAACTTTTTCAAATCAAAATGGTTTTAAGTTTGGAAATGTTCCAAATTGACAATTTCAAACTCTAAGTTTTCCGAATGGTTCAAGTCTTCAAAACTTTACAATTTTAAAGTAGGATCGCAACAATTCTCAGTATAAATGTACTGAAACACACAAATAAATATATATAAAAAAGAAAAGAAAAAATCTCTTTTTAGAGAGTGGAATTCTCCATATCTATACATAATTCGTTCCTATGAAATACCCATAAAAATAAGTAATGTTCTCAATAAAATTTTTGCCATCAGTCTCAGGATTTTTAGCGGAAGTCTATTTCAGATGAGCTTATTCTACCATTAGCAGCAATTTTCGGTCATTGATGCTCGGTGTAAAAGAAAGAAATCTTTCCAAGAGACCTTCCTTTCTCTTTACTACTTTCGAAGCATTCCTGATATCTTCTTGATTTGGTGAGTGCCCTCGATAAGAAATTAATCCTCGTCGGTTGTTTTAGTTTCTTGGTGAGAAACTTTGTTTCAGGATCCTTTTTCTCCTAGTGGTAATTGTTTTTTTTAAATTTAACCGCCAATTAGGAGCCAAGGAAGAACGACAGTGACACAAAGCGCTGCTAAGCAACTAGCACACATGGCTAGAGGACTTGCTGCTACTTCCGGTTCCATATCATAATATTCTTCATCTCTTTCATATTCACGAACCTCTACGTCACACCGAAAGCAGACTCTGGCTGTTTTCAGGTGAGAGCTATCTCTGCGCAAAAGGAGTGCTGAACCTTTTTTTTCTAGTTTCCAACCAGGTTCCTGAAGAAGCATTTGAGTTTGAGCCATAGCGATGTTTTTATTGATTGAGTTTCTAGTGGATGAGTCCTCAGTATCTTGTTATTCAATCTCTTAGCGAACTCTGCTGGAGAGAATATCTGAAAGTATAGAAAATCTAGGTTGAGAATTATGCAATATTATTTAAATACGGAATTTCTGATCAGATGTATGTAGTAATCAACACTGAGAAAAACTCTCATCTGACAATTATTTAAAGAAATCTTAGCCAAAAATTGGATTGATTTTTTTCAGTTGTTGGTTGGTTCAACCATAGAATATGGTTATTATATGGAAAACAAAATATTTCGTTTGACCAAACAAAATTTTTGGTTGTTTTAAGAAAATATTTTGGTAGATGGTGTATTTGGTTGGTTCAACAACATAATTTTGTTGGGCCAATGAAATATTTTGTTGAATGAACGAAAATTTGTTTGATTCAAGGAAATTTTCATGTATACCCAAGAAAACAGTTCTATTTGTTCAAGAAAATTTCTTCTTATGAGTGTTATAAAGTGTTCAATAGGATTTGAAAACTACAACATATTGAAGAACCAGTTAGATGGTTTCCTCTATGTGATACTATATGAATTTTTTTTCTATCTCTGGTATCTTTATCTAACAACATTTGTCTAATTATTGCGAAATCATCTCGAATGGATTCATTATGTTTTTTCGCTAACTCCTCAATAATTACAGTTTGAAGTTTGACTGGGAATTCTATCATTTATAGATATTTTTTTATAAATTTTATTGTATTCTGCTTAGACTGCGATCAAATCTTCAGCTTAAATTCTTGTTTTTCTTATTTTACTTCTGCGTACTATATCAGGTTGGCCGCAAAACTTCATTTTCCAAAATTCTCTGATTCCCTATCTAATTTTTAATTTTCCCTGACCATTAATATTTAATGACCAAAATCTAATCTTGTTACATTTTTAAGATAGAATCTTGTACAAGTGGAATAAAACTATTTTAAATATAAATTTATAACTTTTTAATTTATTATTCTCAGGGCCATTACAGGCTAATTTACTAAAAAAAATCAATTAACCCGACAAGTGATCAAAAGTGACTAATTTTTAACCCAAAAAGTGACTAAAAGTGTTTCATTAATATTTGACTAGTATTCTTTTCAATTTAAAACAATTTAAGTTATGTTCCGTTAATTCGGATGAATTGGAAAAAATCCATGGATGTATTAATGAAAATTGAAGATGAAGTACAAAAATTCAAGTAAATTGAAAACAATTCAAGTGAATTATGAAGGATTTGATAAAATTCTTAAGAATTCATGATGAATTAAACAAAACAAAAACAATTTAAAACCATTGAATTGATATGAATTGAAGCAATTTAGAAGATTTCAAGTGAATTCAACAAATTTAAGAGAATTACAAAGAATTTTGAAGAATTCAAGATAAATTAATACGATTTCAGGGTGAATTCAAAATGGATTGCGAAAAATATTTGAAACCCTACGATATTCCTCACTTCTTGTGAACATATTCTGAAAAATGTATCAAAATACCTTCAGAGCTTTTAAAATCCCTTATAATCATTGAAATATTCGAAAATCGTATAAAATCCATAATATAAAATTTGTTAATGATATTATTTGTGTCTTATGAGAGAAAAACTATTTTTGTTATCAGAGAAGTTTAAAATAAACTATTTATTTGAACAATAGTTTAAATAATTGCATTTTTTCTTGCTGTCGCTTCTTAACAATTTCCTAAAACTGGTTCAATTTTAATAAATCATGGCTTATGTTTTCGGAAAAACATTCTCTACAACTCTATTATAGATTTCGGAAAAAAATCTTCAAACATAGTTACTTCAAAAAATGTATTCTTTTAAAAAAAGCAGAAAAATTTCCTTTCAAAATTGAAAATAGCAGATTTGTCGAGCATGTTTTCTCCGAAAAAAGCTATCATTTATTAAAATTCATTCATGTGTAAAAATTGGTAACAAGAGATCGTAAAAAAAACTTCCATGACCAAAAACATTGTGAAAATAAATATTTTTGGGAAGTTTAAAAATTTTTTAATTAAAAATAGTGTTTTTTATTCGAAATGACATAATCAGCAGTATTATTTTGATTCTTCAAATCATAGAAAAACTTTCTTTTCTTCAGAAATCTAATTTTTGGCACTGGGTCCTGTAAAATCGCTCCATATCTTCCGAAAATCTAAGAAATTCTTTAAAACGCAAGGAAGTTTTTAAAATCCCTTCAAATCATTTAAATCATTGGGAATTCCCTGCAAATTTATATAAATTTTGAATCTTTGGAAGCCTTGGAATCTTTTGAAATACCCTAAAATTTTTCGCGAATCCTTTGAAATCTTTTGAAATTTTGTAAAGCTCTTGCAAATTCCTTGGATTTTTTTTAAATATCCTAAAATCCTTAAAGTCATTTGGAAGCCCTTCAAATTATTGAAATCATTAAAAAATCCCTTGGAATCTTTAAAATACCCTTAAAGATTTCAAATCCTTGAAAATCTTTTACAATATCTTGATCCTTTTTCAAGTTTTTGCAAATTCCTTGGAATTTTTGTAAATACAATGAAATCTTTAAAATTCTTTGAAATCCCATCAAATTATTGAAATATATTAACAAATTTTTGGAATCATTTGACATACCCTAAAATATTTTTAAAAAATGACAGAAAATTCAAAAATCGGTATAGACTTGAATGCAATATTAGTTAACCGAGTTAATTTCTTGAAAGAAATATGACCAAAGTGAACTTTTCATTGAAAAAAGTGACCATAGTGATTTTGTCTTAAAAAAGTGACCATAGTGACTTTGACTTGAAAAAGTGACATTGCTTCTTACAAAAATTTCCTGACTTTTGCGATCTTTTTTCAAAATTCCTGACTTTCCCTGAAAAAAAAATTCCTGACTTTTTTCTGATTTCCATGTATTCCCTGACTTGCGACCATTCTCTATATTCTGTGTTTAAAACTGTCTCATCTTGCACCTTCTGCAATGAGAATTTAATTACACTAAAGCTCTTCACCATTATAATAATTACCGCTTTATAAAATGCGAACTATTTTAATTATATAACGTTAGTTTGTAAGGCGGTCTTTCGGATTTGGATTGGACTATTTCGATTGGTTTTGTGTAAACCAGTCAGTGGCACTTGGTCTATTTCCACCTACAAAACAAGGATTAATCTGAGAAACTTTTCTCGTTTAGGATACTCTTACGTAGCATCAGAGCGTTAATTCCCGTTTACAGTATATACCAAAGTTTATCCCAAATCGAACCACATAACACACATATTTCCTGTTTAAAGTTTCAGTTTTTATTTTTTTTTAAATTTATTATTATTATTTACTTAGTTGTTTTTTTATTTTAGAAAAAGTTTACTTATACAATGGATGTAGTAAATCTTATACGAGATTGCAATTGGGTACAGAGACTATTCTATTTAACAATTTGCGAAGGAGACGATGAAACCAATTGGCAATTGAACGAATAGGAATTTAGGGTCTGGATGTTATTAACTCTAACATATAGATGGTAGTCTTACTAATTCTGGGCCAATAGAATCCTTTTGTAGACAGTTAAGAATACCAATCGACTCTCTTCAAAAGATCTTAATTACTTTCTATAAAAAAAAAATAATACGATTGTGACAATCATAATAGTTTTTTTATTAACTTTGTTAAAAAATTGATAACTTGTATGAAAAGATTGAAATATCGATTTAGATATGTTTCCGTTTTATAGCAGAATGATAAAATCCAAAAAAATTGACCAGACTTTTACCGCAGGGTTGGCGTAAAACTTCATTTTCAAAATTCCTTGACTTTTCCAAAATTCTAATCTTGTAAAATTTTGAATATAGAATCTCTTATAAATGGGAAAAAATATATCTAAATTTAAATTTATACATTTTTATTTTATTATTCTCAGAGCCATCACAGCCAATTTTTGTTTTAACTGAAAAAGTCACCAAAAGTGACTAATTTCTAACCCAAAAAGTGACTAAAATAAATGGTCAAAATAAAAAAAATCATTGATTTTAGTATAATTGGAGTGAATTTAGAGAAATTTAAGGAAAATCAGAAAAATCCGATGAAGTTGATAAAAATTCAACGTGAAGTAAAAAAAAATCAAGCGTGTTGAACAAAATTCCTAAATATGAACAAATTAATTGAATTCAGTAAGTTTGAAATAAAATTAGAAAAATTTAAGTCAATTCAAAAGGATTTATTAAAATTCCTAAGAATTCAAGGTGAGTTTAAAAGAATTCAAGATGAATTAAACAAAAAACAAAAAAAAAAATTTCAACAATCCACTGAATTAACTAGAATTGACAGAATTTAGAAAAATTCCAGTGTATTTGAAAAATGCAAGTGAATTATATAGAATTCAAAAGAACTGAAAAGGATTCAGGATAAATTAGTAAGAATCAAAATTAATTTAAAAATATTTGAAAATCTTTTCAAATCTTTGAAACACTAAGAAATCTGTCAATTACAGCGAATATGTACATTCTTCGAAATCCATCGAAATATTATAAAATCCCTTGAAATTACATGAAATCTGATATTTCCGAAAATCCTGGAAAATTTATTAAAATACCTTGTGAGCTTTCAAAATTCCTTAAAATCATTGAAATCCTCGAAAATCTTATAAAATACATTGTAACTTTTTAAAATGCCCTAAAATATTTCAAATCCTTTAGAATCTTTCAAAACTGCCTAGAATGTTTCAAATACTTTGAAATCTTTTGAAATTCCTTGGAACTTTTAAAGCTCTTTAAGGATGCACTAAAGTTATCTCAAGTTCAAAAATGAGCATTGTTAAATATGATTTATAAAATCGAGGAAAATATTTCAATTGTTAATTGTAACTAATTTTAGAAGAGAACTGAAGGCAAAGTTAAAAAAAATACTTCAGGTGAAGCTTTTTATTTAACATTATCCATTTTTATTTGTTTGCATTCTATTTAGGTAAAAGTTGCAACTCTTATTTAATCCTAATGTTGTAAGGCTCATTTTATTCGTCGCAAGATTCTCTATAAATCTCTTTGGTACGTTTTTATTTAAATAATATTACTGAGAAATTATACAGTTGATAATGTTACAAATAATACTTTTATGAAATACATTTTTTCAAATAAAAATTTACAAAAGAATTTTCAGATAATTTTTCGTGGAATAAAACGAGCCCTACAACATTAGGAATTAGAATTGCAACTTTTACCTGAAGAGAAATCAAAAACATAAAACCCTAAATACGATTGTTAGATAAACAATTTGAACCTGAAATATTTTTTTATAAATTTCGCCTTCAGTTTTCTTCCAAAAATAGTTACAATTAACAATGGTAATATTTTCTTCGATTTTATGAATCATTTTCAACATTGCTCATTTTTGAACTTGATATAACTTTAGTACATCCTTCAAATTCATTAGAAGTTGAAAGCCCCTAAAATATATAAAATCCTTTGTAATACGTTAAAGTTATTGAAATCTATTAAAAATTCTATGGAATATTCTAAATTACGCTGAAATATTTAAAAGTCTTTGAAATCAGTCTAAATACCTTGAAACTTTTTAAAGGTCTTGAACATTCCCTGAAATATTAAAAAAAAACACCCTAAAGTCTTCAGAATCCCTTGAAATCCCTTTAAATGATTGAAATCTATTAAAAATTTCTTGGATCTTTTCAAATACCCTACAAAATTTGAAAATAATTAAAGAAAATTCAGAAACACGTATAGACCTGAATTCAATAGTGGCCAATGAATGAACAAAATAATTTATTATTATTTAAATAATTCATTTAATTTAATTAATCCTCAGAAAGTCAATAAAGCCAGAGAAATGTCCAACTAAAAAAAATTGAAAAAAAAGATTGAATTTAAAAAAAATTTTATGATTTGAATAAATTATCTCTGTTAAAAAAGCCATCATTAATAACATAGCGATTCTCTGAAGTACAATTAAATACTTATTCCAAGTCCTGTTCTGTTGTCCCTATATCAGGAAATAATTGGTTTTATCAAATTGTACGTCCTTAATTGTCAATTAATTTGAAGAAAATTATAATTGAAGGTTCAATCCGTTAATTCAGGCACGAAATGGCAAACTGAATGAAAATCTTGTGAGCACAAAGGCTCTATTATCCACGTACGAGATGTCAATAACGAGATAATCCAGGTACGATAAATCATATCGTAATCGTCTGGAATTAATTTTCAATTATCCATCGACATCGACAGATCAATACAGATTTATTTGATGGTAGAACTGAAAAGCCCTCTAGGATAAGTGGACTTAATTTCATGAAATTGAAACAAAATGCATACAAACTTTATTGTCGATAAGTACAGGTTTATTAAATTAGAAATTCGATCAAAAAATCAATTCCACTTAAAGTCTAGTGTTTTTAAAAAATTGGTATGTAGAGTACTGTAGGAGAGAAATTTCACTAATTCACAAATTAAATTAAAGGATGGAATGTAGCCTATTACACCACGCTTTGTACCATACAATTTCGTTCAGAACCGTCGCACTCTCCTCGCTCTTATGACATATTTAAATACAGAGTGTGGCTACAAAATATCATTTTCCAAATTCCTTAACTTTTGCCTGATTTTTCCCTGACCAATTTTGCATTTTCCCTGACCATTAATCTTTCACAAACCGAATAAAACAATTTGAGATTAACATTTAAGGATGTCTTATTTATTTACTTCAACCAAAAAAGATGACTTTTCTACCATAAAAGATTAATTTTCAATCAAAAAGGACGAAATTTCCACAACACAGCTGAATTTTCGACCAAAAATGATGACTTTTCAATAAAACAGTTACATTTTCAACAATATAATAAAATTTTCAACAAAATAGTTGATTTTTAACAACACAATTTTGAACCAAATAATTGTATTTTATTAAATGACAGTTGAATTTTCACAATAAACAGATGAATTTCCAATCCAAAAGGATGCATTTTTTGTCCAAACAGGCAAATGATCAAACAAACAGTGGAGTTTTCGACCAAATAAGATGAATTTTCAACCAAATGAATTTTGAATAAAAAAAGATTAAACTTCAACCAAAAACACTTGCATTTTTAAACAAGTAGTTACATTTTCAAGCCAAAAAGACGACTTTTTTAGAAGACAGTTGAATTTTCAAAAAAAGATGAATTCTCAACAAAAAATGTAAAAGTTGATATTTTCAACAAATTTTTCTTAACATTAAAATCATTAAAATTTCAATACAATAGTTAAATTTTTAATCGAGTAGTTGAATTTTCAATCTACAAAGATGAAATATTAAAAAAATGTAATAGTTATGATATTTCAACCGAAAAAGATGTAATTTCTACCAAAAGGGATGAATTTTAAAATCAAGAAGACGATATTTCAATATAGAAGATTAATTTTCTACTAAAAACGATGAATTAAAAGAAAATACATCAAACTTCAACAAAAAAAGTTACACTTTTAACCAAACAGTTAAATTTGGAAGACAAAAAGACAATTTTTTTATAAGACAGTTGAATTTTAATGAAAAAGATAAATTCTCAACGAAAAATGTAATAGTTGATATTTCAACCACGAAAAGACAAATTTTGAACAAAATAGTTGAATTTTAAACCTGCAAAGATATCCCAACAAGAAATGTAATAGTTGATTATTTCAACAACAACAAAATTAAATTTCTACCAAAAGAGATGAATTTTAAAAACTGAAAGACGATATTTAAACCAAGAAGATTAATTTTCTACCAAAAACGACGAATTTGTAACAAAAAACATGCATTTTCAAACGAATAGTTCAATTTTCAACCAAAAAGATCAGCTTTCAACAAACAATGGAATAGCTAAATTTTAAGTTGGAAAATTTTTTTTTATTAAATAAATGAATTTTCAATAAAATTATTTAATTTTCTATCAAAGTGATGAATTTTTCAACCAAAAAGACGAATTTTTAATAAATAAATAATTTTCTAGTCAAGAAAGGAAAAAAGATCATACAAATTGTTGAATTAGACGAATTTTCTGAAAAAAAAAAGAAATTTCAAACCAAGAAGATTATTTTTCTACAAAAAAAAAGACGAATTTTCAATCAAAATTTGAAAAATTACATTTTCAGTTTGATAAAAATTAATTTATAACAAACAAAAAAACAATAATTTTGACCAAACAGTTAAACCTTTAATCAAAGAGGTGATCCTTCAATCAGAAAAATAAATTTTTAACAAAGTAGTTTCACTTTTACCCAAGTAGTAGAATTTTCAATGAAAAAAGATCAATTTTCAACAAAATAGTTGAACTTTCAACCGAACAGATGAATTTTCGACTAGAATGATGAGTCTTCAACTGGAATGGTTTAATTTTCTGTTAAGAAAATTAATTTTCAAAAAAAAATATGAATTTTCAACGAATAATGTAATAGTATGTAGATATTTTAATCTTCAATCAGAGACAGTTGAATTCAACCAAAAAAGACGAATTTTCAACAAAATAGTGGAATCCTCAACCAAGAAAGATTTCACTTGAATTTTTAACACCAAAATATGAATTTCCAACAAAAACTTAATTTTCTACATTAGCAGATGAATTTTCAACCCCTAACGACAAATTTTTAACAAAGCAATTGAATTTTAAACCGAAAAGGATGACTTTTTAATAAAACGGCCAGGAGGCAGCAACAGCAAAAAGAAATAGAAATAAGAGGCAAATAAATTACTAACAAGAATATTTTATCAGAGTGGCTGCAAAACTTCATTTACAAAATTCCCTGATTTTTGCCTGACCAAGTTTTCATTTTCCCTCACCATTCATATTTAAAGACCAGAATCTTAACATTGTAACAATTTTGCAATATAAGCTTTCATAAAAGGAATAAAATAATTTCAAATTTATTATCCTTGGCTGTTATTTAATGTGTCTGTTACAGAAATTCCATGATTTCCGCAAGATTTTTTTTAATTCCCTGACTTTTTCCTGATTTCCAGGTTTTCTCTGACTTACGAATATCTAATGTTATATCTTAAAGAATTTTAACTTTAAAATAATGCAAAAACTTTTCATAAAATCTCTTGCGTAGCAATAATAAATTACTGATGATGCAATGTGGATAAGATTTCCGTATCCGATTTTATCAAACTTCCCTGCAGAAATTCAATATACTAAGAGTCTGCTCATACATCCTACACGAGTTCTATCGATAGTATCCTCGATGAAAGGAACCGAGAGCACCGTGTATATTTAGTTGAAAAGTTATATACATTTCAAGTTAAGTTTTGTCCTAGTTTCGCTTTTATAAGAATACAGATTGTAATAACTTGCAAAACATGATCGGGAGTCTGATTAAAACTTTGATAAGTTATAAATAATTATTATTTTAATCCGGGGCTACGGTCGCATATCCGGGCTAAAGGTGGTGTATTAATACAATTTTTTTTTTAACGCCAGTTTTTTTTCAAAGTTCCATCTGGATATGTGGTATATATTCTGGTCAATTTTCGAAGCATTTGTCTAATATAATTAGGCCCAAGAAAAAATAAAACCTTCAAAAACTGGCACAAGGATGATGTTTCTTCCTTCCTTCATTGTATTTCAAAGAGAATTCCCAAAAGGCAATTTCAAAATCTTGACGCCAAATTCAATTTCCTGCAAGCTTTATTCAGGGTAGCCACTTTTATTCTCGGATAATATCCTGTTTATTTCCCGGGTTTCTCCCGGTTCGCAAAGATTTTTTCCGGTCATTGAAATTAAAAAGTTGAAACATTCAAAATGATAAAATATGAATTTCACAAACTCAATTATACAAAATAAATGTCGCCACTGTTATCGTCGGAAAAGATTCCCGATTTAACAAATTTTGTTCTCTGTCATATGAATAAAAATAGTTTTTGGTAACTGCTGACTTCATAGCCCAAAATACTCTCAAAACAGGGGAAATAGGATGATTTTTCACGAAAATAGGGGATTAAAATTTTTTAATAGAATTAATATATATAGGTACCATATTAAATTCAGTATAAAACGCTTAAGATTTCAACAGAGGAGTTGAGTTTTCAAGCTAAAAAGTCGAATGTTTTAGAAAATAGTTGCCTTTCAAACCCGGAAAGATGAATTACGAACAAGAAAGATGATTTTTCAACTAAATAATTGCATTTAACAAAAGAAATAATAATTTTGGACCAAACAGTTGCATTTAATACCAAAGAGTTGAACTTTCAAGCAAAAGAGACGAATTTTTAACCAAATAGTTGCATTTTCAAACAAAAATGTATATGAAGTTCAAACACAAACCGTTGCAGTTCTAACCAAATAGTCGAATCTTAAAGCCAAAAAGACGAATTTTTTGAAAGACAGTTGAATTTCAAACCAAGAACTTTTCTGCCAAAAAGAAAAATTGACAATCCAAAAAGTATGAATTTTCAAATTCAAAAAGACAAATTTCCAACAAAGCAGTCGAATTTTCGAACAACATATATGACTTAAAACATTTAAATTTTCAAACAAATAATTTAGTTTTTAATCAAATAATTGAATTTCTAAACAAGTAGTTGAATATTCAAACCAAAAAATATAATGATTTTCAACCAAGAAAGATAAATATTCAACCAAATAGTTAAATGTTGAAAAAATTAATTTTTAACCAGACAATTGCATCTATAACCAAAAAGTATAACTTGCAATAAAAAAAGACGAATTTTCAACAAAATAGTTCAATTTTTAATCAAACAGTTGAATTTTCGAGCCATAAAGACGACTTTTCTAAATGACAGTTGAACTTAACAAGAAAAAGTAATTTTTTAACCAAGAACGATGAATTTTCTACCAAAAAGTTGAGTTTTTCACCAAAAAGATGAAGTATTGTTCCTGCTTATTTTGCAAAAATTATTCGTAATAAAATGAAATTCTTTTCAATCTCAATTTAAAAAGTTTTTAAATAGAGACACTAAACATATGATTCTTTCCAATCTGCAGGGTTTGCTTATGAATAATTTTAAGATTTCTTTAAATTGAGGTTACATAGTTTTACCTCAATTTTTTGTAAGAAATCTTTTCTTTTATTTAATAAAAAAAAAGGTGTAATAAGTATGCATTGAATTTTAGTAACAAAAAATGTTTAGAAATGTATTTAAATATTTTGGATTGTTTTCTTTTCCTAATTGGAAAATTTAATGATCTTAATAGATTGGTCTTAGAATCACCTACAAAACAGTTTAATATTCAACCAAATAGTAGAACTTCTAACCAAAATAGAAGAATTCTGGATCAAAATTATAATATTTCTTTTCAATTAAAAAAATTAACTTTAAACCAAAAAATACGACTTTTCTACCAAAGATGAATTTTCAATCCAAAAGAACCAATTTTCTATCCAAACAGAAAAATTTTGTACCAAAAAAAGTTGAATTTTCAATCAAAATGATGACCATTTAACAAAATACTTGAATTTTCAACCATGCAGTTGAATTTGTAACCAAAAAGATTTAACTTTGAAAAAATGAATTGAATAAAAAATGAGAGAGTAACATTAAGGCCATGTGATGAGTGGGTCACGTGACCGGATTCCTACCTGACCGGCACTTTTTTTATTTGTCAACTTATTTTCACACGAAGCGCCACATCGAGTTGAAAATTTGGGATAATAAATAAGAAGCACTAAGAAACTCGGCTCTGGTCCTAAATTTTTATAATTATGAAAAAAGCAAAAAAAAAATTGTTATGAAAAAAAAAAAATTTTATACTAATAAAAATTTAGGACCAGAGCCGCGTTTCTTGGTGCTTCTTATTTATTATCCCAAATTTTCAACTCGATGTGGCTATTCGTGTAAAAATAAATTGAAAAATAAAAAAAGTGCCGATAAGGTAGGAATCTGGTCACGTGACCCACTCATCACATGGCCTTAAGGACAAACCATGATTTTATAAACGTTAAGGTTTTTCTTACTGAAAATTAAACAAAATTCGCTGTCCACCTAAAAACTGCAGGTCATTTCCCAGTTTTTCCGGTCATGGAAAATTCCCGGTTATTTTCCGATTTCCCGGTTCAGTGGCCAAACTGTTTATTGATTTGTCCAAGTCTGAACCCCGTTTCCCTCTTAAACTTCTCTTTCAATAAGACTTCTTTGTCATTCAAAAAGGTTTCCACGAGTAGTATGAACGTTTATATTACAGTTTGCTCCTAGTATGAAATTATATTCCCTTTTTTCATATCTCCGTAGCGCTAGAGAACAAGAAAGAGTCAAGGGCGAACAAAGGAAAAAAAGAACCAAGATCGCAGCCGTTCGAGAAAAACCAAGAGAAAATGGCGAAGAAAAGGGGAAAATGCGGATGGGAAAAGCTAAGGTTTTTTTCTCCCATTTACTAAATTGGAACATTCTCTCTTACTTTATTTTTATAGATATCCAGTGGCGCATTTCAAGCCGGAAAAGGAAAAAGATACCGAATTATTTTATTGCGCTTCTGCACGATAGGACCATTATTGACGTCTGTCAGTTTGGCTGAAAAAGAAGAGAAAAATTGAGAAAATTTTTGGCATATTCAGATTCTTTGCTGTATTTAAATTAGAGCGAAATGAAATTCAATCAAAAATGGATGTGCATTTGAGCGAACTCATTTTCTTGATGAAAGGATTATACGAACCGGGTTCATTATCGAGCAAAATGAGATTTTTATTTCGAGCTTTTTACCAGCCATCGATCTTTAAATTTAATTGCTTAATTTCAGATTGTATGAGTAAAAAATACTAATCAATTTATAACGATTTAAAGGGCCACAGAATAGAACTAGATATCCAACATTTTTCCGAAAATGGATTTATTGCATTAAAAAATTCTTAAAAAATGAAATACAGGTTGTGTTGAAAGGATTTTTCCAATTCTCATTTTTAAATATAATAATAAACAGAAAATTTTAATTGAAATCGTAGTTGAAATTTTAGCGTAGTATTTTAGCATAGAAATATTTTTATTTCATCCCCTCAGCTTCGATATTACTTGAAATTATTATAATTTCGATATCGACGTTCTCATAACAGAATAATTTTTTTTGTAAAGAAAAGGTTATTTTCATTCAGCGTCCCCATATCTCGGGAGCAAGTTTTTATTTTTATGAAAAATTGAAAATTTGATTTTTAATCGCACCCGAAATCCAATTTTCAAAATCTTTTAATTTTAATTACCGGCTGATTTTCTGATTTGATTCTGATTTGGAACAGTAAATTCTGTAAAAGAATTAAAATTCCGAAGTTGAACAGAATTTTTTTCATTCCCTCCTTTCAAATCAGAATTCAAACTATTTTCCAAAATTTCAATTTCATACTAAAAATTATCTGTTAAAAGTAAAATAATGATTCCTTACGAAAATTCCATGTCCTAAAGTCTAAATAATAATTTTTTTCGGAAATCACCATGTTCGAAATTGAAAACGGTAATTATTTTGGGAAATTCCCTATTCCAAACTCTAAATTATAATTCTGTACAGAAATTCCTTGTTCCAAGTCACATTTATTTCTAAAAATTCCCTGTTCCAAATCAGAATTATATTTAGTTACAAAATTTTCTATTATAATTCAGAAATATAGTAAATCTGTTTCCTAAAATTTGGACGAGGGAAGTTTCAAATTTTTTAAATTGAGACAAGTTATGATTTAGAACGAGAAAATTTTCAGATCTGACGAATTCTGGCTTGGAACAGGGATTGTTTTTGTGAACTCCCTTTTTATAAATCAAAATTAAAATCGGGTTTCAAAATTTCCCGTTCCATGTCAAAAATTACCTGTTTCGAGAAAAATTACAATTATTTACGGAATTAAATTCATTTCTAAAATTCCTGTTCCAAGCCACAATTATATTTATTCCAAACATTTTTATTATAATTATAAATATATTGACTCTCTTTTCCAAAATTCGGAAAAGGGAAGTTACAAATCGTGAGGAATTCTGACTTGGAACAGGGATCTTTTTTTTGATTCCCTTCTTCTAAATTAGAATTAAAACTCTTTTCTAAAATTCCCTGTTCCAAGGCAAATTATAAGTCTTTACGGAAACTCGCTGCTCTGATGTGAAAATTCTAATTCTTAACGCAATTTCCTGTTTAAAAATCAAATATATAATTCTTTAAGGAAATTTCCTGTCCTAATTGTCAAAATTATAGTTCTTTACTGTAATTCCCTGTTCCAAACTCAAATTTATAATTCTTTTCAACAATTCTGTTCCAAGTCAGAATAATTGTAATTCTTTGCGTGATTTTTTAAATATTTATTTGATTTATTTCCGGTCCCAATCCAGATTTGTGAATCTTTTAGAAACTGAATCCCCTGTCCCAACTTAGAATTATAATTCCAAATGAGAATAATGATTTTTTCCGCAAAATTCCCTGTTCCAACTCATAATTAGAGTAATACAATATATGAAACCACTTTTAATTTACATGTTCGTACATTCAAGAGAGAAATTCCTGTCACTAAATCACATTCCCGGTTTTTTCCGGATGAAAACAAAATCGGGGTCATTTCCCGATTTTCCCGATTTCCCGGTCAAGTAGACACCCTGATAAGTTTTTTACATCAAGCCTTTTTTACCGGCATCTTGGGAGTTTTTATTTTTTATTCAAACAGAAAATCGCATTTTTTATCGAAATCCGCAGCCGAGCCTTCTCCAATTTTAACCCTTAAATGGTAACGTCATTTTCGACCCCTTTAAACGGTATCGTCGGGTCACTCGTGTCTGGCGCTTTGAAAAGTGCTCTAAAGTGCTCTAAAAAATTCCACAAAATTCATGAAATTTCATCAACTATCCTAGTATAAGGATGAATCACTATATTGCTGATTTTATTATTTTTTTCAACAATATAATGAAATAAACAAATAAAAACGTGAAGAATGCACCATTTTGTAAAAAAAATCATAACTTAGGATGTAATTAATTTTTTTTTTTAAATCAAACGGGAAATTAAAGGGTAAAAAAAGTACTGTAAGAAAAAAAAGATTGAGATTCTGTATAAATAAAAGGAATGCTTAAGCTTTAAGCATGAAAATCAAGTTTTTTCAAAGTACGTATAAAGAGGTAGAAATTCCAATAAAATTCCCGTTAAAAAACTTTTGGTCAACTTTAATTCATCAATTTATAGTCAAAAAACATGAGGTTTCCGAAAAAATTCAGAAATTCAAATTGCAATTAAAATTCAGGTTAAAAAACTTTTGGATAACTTTAATTCATCAATTTATAGTCGAAAAACATCAATATTTGGGAAAAAAATTCAGAAATTCGAATTTCCATTAAAACTTATCTTAAAAAACTATCAGGTAAGTTTAATCCATCAATTCATAATAAAAAACATCAATTCATAATAAAAAAACATCAGAATTTTGAAAAAAGAATTTTAATTACGTTACACTTTTCGCCAACGCTAATGGTATCGTCGGGTCACTCGTGCCTTTCCGGAATTTCGACTGTTTTCTACAAATGCTATTTACGGACTAGAGTGACGGTACTTGGGGAGCTTATAGCCTACTAGTGTACAATTATTTAGAGTATAGTTTGGGCCTGCCTCCCACGCTTCTCTCTAAGCTAGCAAGGGGAGAAGATTTGGTCAAGGCACGAGTGACCCGACGTTACCATTTAAGGGTTAAGATTGTCAACTTCCACGTCGTCTATTTCCGCGAAACTAGATAACTTTTCATGATACATTTTTTTATCTCAACTCAGGGACTCTTCAGCTCGGAAGTGAACTTTTGTTTTATCTTTAAATGGTGATTTCGATTATATACAGAATGTTTTATCGCCCCCTAAAAAAATCCTTTTTTTATAGTTATCTAGTTCCATACTGTCAGCCTTCAGTTAGTATTAACTGATATATATTAAATATTGTTATATTTTTAATATTATTTCCAGTTTTTGAATTCTATCGTTGTTTAAACTTAATTTTTTTCAAAGGAAGTTCTAAATATTCTGTATCGTAGTCTTTTTCAAAAACGGCATTGATGTTAATTCCATTTGTTTGAAATGTATCTTTGTGAAGATCATTTTTATTCAGTTTCATATTTGTGACGTAGCAAGAAATAAGAGAATATTATGAAATATTATGCAAGATTACTGATGTCCGTTTGTTCAAAGTTACGACATAATACAATTTTAATTAACTAGTTTTGAGATGTTCATTCACTTTGAATTAATTTTCTTACGTCACTGATCGAAACTTCAAGACAATGCGAATTTATGCAAGATAATATAGGATACACGAATTTGTAGTGCTAAAGTTGTTCATAGAGAACTCTTGTTGGTGGGGAGACGGTAAAGAAAGGTGAAACCAACATGAAACATCCATTAACTAAAGCTTGGAGTGAAATACACCCTCAAGGATAATGTTTGCAAGTATACAAGAGCTTAAAGGGCGAAGTAACTTGCCTTCTTGCAAACAATGCACAAAATAATGATTACAACTTTCAAAAACTAGGAGATAAGCGTTTTGCTATTATTTGATTAATTAAATTTAATCTTCATCTTTTCATTGATCAAAGACCATCAATTTGATGAATAATTCAGACAAATTTCAATGCGGATGAGTATGATAACGGGATTAGTGTGATAAAGACAAAATTTGGAATGAAAAACACATTAGTTGTTATCTTTTTCCTTATAATATTAAGATTATATTTTTATGTGACTTCAGTGCATTTACGCGTTTTTATGCGACAGCGTAGAGTATCGTAATGTTGTACATTACGATAGAGCGGAAGATCAGTCTTCACATTAAACTCCGGTGTATCGTAATGTACAACATTATGATACTCTACGCTCTCGCAAAAAAAAAATTGTAGATGCACCGTCGTCAAATAAAATAGTATATGGTAAAAAAAGGTGGCTGTCATTAGTTATTGCTTTATTCAATTTTTTTGAAAGGAACTGAGACGCTTTTAAAAAACTCAAATTCCTAGTTGTGTCATCCGGAATTTGAATTTGAACTATTCCTACATAAAACACCTTTTGTTGCATTTTTTAAGGAATGAAGGGAGATATTAGATTTTCCTTCAATACCAGTTTGTTTCATTTCTTTTTGTTTTTTAATGATAAATTATGACAGGATAATTAAAAATCAGACTCAGGGTGCGATACCTGTTTTTGTTTTTTCATAGTGATATACGAGAATATTTAACATCCTCATAAATTATACAAAAATTAAAAGCAAGCACATATTTTAAGAATCAGCGGATGTTTTATTGAAAGGAACGAAAGTTATATCTATTAAATAAAAAAGAATCTTTCATGCAAATGTTTGTTCATTAAAGAAGGGGAAGAATAAAAGTGGAAAGTTCAAAGATAATTTTAACAAAGTTTGAAACGAAAATCTTTTAAAATATTTGAAATATCATTGATCAAAGTATAACTTTGGAATTTCGTATCACACCCATGTTGACCCTATTTAAAATGCAGTGCATATTATTTTAACATATTATTTTCAATCAAAATATTTTCCTGAGATAAGTACAAATCGAGGTGCAAATGATACATAGAAGTTTGGTTTAAATAAGCATATAGCCAGTACTATAAATATATTATTACAAATGAAAAAAATATCGTTATTTAATTTAATATTACAATTTTTAAAACAAACTTAAGAAGGCTAAACAAATCCCTGACTTTAAAAAAAATTCCCGGACAACAGTCTTTAATCTTTTATTTAACATGGACAAAAGTAACTTTATTGTGAAATAATGAGAGAAAACTATGTTTTACCGTAATACGTTGGGAAAACCGGGTCACTCATAATTTCATACTTTGTAATTTCATTTCTCTTTTTCTGAATAAACATCCAAAAGATTTGTAATTGTTTTCTGTAAAATAAGTGTCAAATTTTAATATAAAGACTTTTTAGTTAGTTTCGTTAGAAAGTTTTGATAAAAATAATATTTATATAGGGTTGTCACTTTCTGTATTTTAAGACGATTAAAAAACGTTTGCAAAACTTTACTTGCAATTAAAAAAAATATATTTATGTCACCTATCATCTAGTATATCGTTTTAAAAACATTATCTCAAATTTTAACCAATACCAAGACTTTTCCATTTTTCTACCTACGAGATAATCATCCACCTTTCCATTTTGAAAATCCATTTTTAAAATAAAAATAAAGTAATTTGATAAATTTATGTAATAAATAAGTTTGAAAAATTTTGAATTTTATTATAGTTAGGTATCAAAGTTTTAAAAAATTAGGTCGCAACTGACTTCGACGAAATAAAATGGAATTACCTAATACATAGTAAATTAATAATTTTAAATGTGACGACGGCAAATGGAAACAAATTAAACAATTAATTTTTTACTCTTTTGAATATTACTATTACTATAGAGAACGGCCACAAATTCATGTGTCCGCTTGGACGCACAGGATTGTTTAAGGCTTCTCGTTCGATCACGGAAGTTAAGCAGCGCTTGATTCGGTTATACTCGGATGAGAGCCGTCGTACTAAAATAAACTTAGGGAGGTGATAATTAATGCAAGTCTATGAACATAACTGTTTAAACAATTTATTATTGTTTATAGCTATATTCTCTTAGCTAATTGCTAGAAAGTAGCGGCTTTTTCTGAGCTCGCGGAGCCTCTAAGTATAATTTTTTTAACAATAACAAAATTAATTAATTTTTTTGTAAATTTGAACAAAATTGGGGGCTACATGCATGAAAATTGAAAAAAAGGGACCACCCTAGTAAAGTATCACTAAAATTGGAATGTATCTGATTTTACAGAGTAGACGAGAGGTAATTAATTGTTAATTCTTCAAATCATCATCCTTCACTTGCAGTCAGTGGCGGGTCTACCGAATAGGCAATGTAGGCAGCTGCCTAGGGCGGCAACTTTTTAGGGGCGGCAAAATTTCGAACGTTGATTCCAGATGATTCATAATCATAACAATCATAATTTATTATCAATAATATTGTTTGATAAAAAAGAAACGGCATAATAATCCAATCCTCTTGTCAATATTGTCCGCTCCTGATGCACACTTATTTAATCATTCAAAAAAACTATGGCGGGGAGAGGGGGCGGCAATTTCGCAACTGCCTAGGGCGGCAAATTATCTTAATCCGCCACTACTTCAAGTCCAAAACTATTCCAATTTCGCCTGCACTTGTAAACTAAGATAAGATACATTGAAGCGGGTAAAGTACTTCTCGTGAACTACGATAATTTGATAATATTAAATTGTATCAGAAGTAAAACTGGAATTATAAAAACTAAATGGAAAGGCTTTTCGATTTTAAGAAGAAAAAAACAACATTTTTTGCTCAACTCTTGATATTTTAATTTCTCTTTTAGATATCTACAGGCCACACAGTCCCTGTGGGATAAAAAATATCGTCGAAAGGGTACTTTTTCACTCTCATTTTTTCACTCTCACTCTTTTCTCACGCTTAAAGGGTACACTTTTTTTGAAAATTGGGGCACGATAAAGGAGTCTATAGGCAGCAATTTTTTTTTTTTTAGATTTAGAATAATTTTTTAGCCATATATTTGAAAAATCCTTTACGAATTTTAAGATTTACTACTGATAAATAAAACAGTTACAATTATAATTTTTGAGTTTAGATTCAGAAAAAGATCATTTTTAAATACGAGAAAATGACAAGAATTTAAAAGAATTTTACAAAATGATTATTGGGCAAACCTGCTGTCTTTTTGTTTTTGTTTCCTTAGGACTTGACAATTTTTCTCTATAGTATTTTTATCCGCAGAAGGAATTCATATAACGGAAACAATTTTTTAGTCCTTTTGGAAGGGTTTTTCAAAAACTCTGTGTCCTCTTCATCAGGAATTTCAGTTCTGAGTCGCAATTTGAAATTGCTGATGTTTTGATGTCTTCAATTTAAACTTTCTTAAGGTCGAATATTCCAATTTAAAATGATTTATTTCTTAACGTTTTCAATCGAAAACTGTTTAATTTTAAATGCATTCAATTTCAATTGATTAAGTTTTTGACCGCTTCAAGCTTCAAATTGCAAAATATTAAGATACAATTTGAAGTGAAACCGTTTTAAACAATTTAAATTGAAAATAGTTTTTTGATACTTTAATTTAAAATTGTTTAAGCATTAAGGCTTTCACTTTAAAATTGTACAACTTAATATGACTTTAATTTAGATAAAACAACTGTATTTAGATACATTTTTTAATTCGCAGTAAAAAATTATACAAATCCAAAAGCTTTAAATTTGAAATTGTCCAATTTTGAAAAATTGAATCTGAAATTTTTCAATTCTGACTGCTTTCAATATGAAATTATCCAATTTTGCTGAATATGAAATGATGTGATTTTTGCATTTATTTCAAAACAAACACTTATTTAGGATCCTTTTTATCAGGAACTTCAATTTTAAGAGTCTCAATTTAAAATTGCTAAAGTCTAGATGTTTTTAATTTAAACTTTCTTATTAAGATCGGTTATTTCAATCCATAAATATTTAATTCTTCACGTTTCGAATTCAAATTTTTTAATTCAAATCCTTTCAATTTCTACTTATTAAATTCTGGCAACTTGAAGCTTAACTGTCAAAACATTAAGATTCAATCTAAAATGGTACCATTTTGAACGATTTAAACTGGAAATCGTCTTTTGATATTTGAATTCGAAATTGCTTCAGCATTAAATTGGGGTTTGAAACGATTTAAATGACAATCCAAGCAATTTTATAGTTACATTTTTTAAATTTGCAATTAAACATGATTCAAGTTCGAAAGCTTTGAATTTGAAATTATCCAATTATGCTGATTAATGAAATTATCTGATTTTTGCATTGAATTCTAAACTCACACGCGCTTTCTGCCTTTATTATCAGAAAGAACATTATACTTTTATTCTAAAATTCATTTCATTAGAAGAACATTTTTATGTTTCCCGGAAAATTAAAGTAAATCATTTTGTATATACTTAAGAGCACAGAAAAAAGTGGGGGTACGAAACGTTGCAGGTAATCGTTCAAGCAGATTACATCAAACTGAAAATTTTGAAAAAAAATGTACAATAGGGGATACAGGGACCTGTCCGTGAAGGCTGTGTTTATTATTCATTTTATTGTTGAAAAAGGGGAGATTGAAGTGATGCGAAACGATTTAAATCCTATGCGTATAAAAAGATTGATGCGATATGATTGAAATAAAATTTTATATCGTCAACATTGCGATCCGATCCAAATGACCAAGTTGAGTGATGCAAATACTTTCGCTGATATTCGACATTTCGATATATTCGGTACATTAATTCGCTTCGGCTAATACGCAAAGCAATAACCCATTGACCATTTCGGCACATAATCGATTACACGTATGCGTCACCCGTGATATATCTATGTTTATGTATTGCGTAGGTATTATCAATAAATGAATAGGGATTGAAAGACAGAAATTTTGAGGAAATATTGCTACTATTACTCTCTCTTATATAATAGATTTAAGACTTTCACGATGATCCATTATAATAAATTTAAATTAAAAATTCAAAGATTTTTTCGGGTTTCAATCGTGTGCGAAACTATGAATGTTGCCGACGTTTCGTGAACATTGCAGTTCACTTCTTCAGGGCTGACCTGAAACTGAAGTTTCAGGTCATGTTGTTCTTAGGTATGTATTCTCTACGATGCCTGTGATTGGCCAGAGTCAACCAAAACCAGTTGCATTTTCAACAATATAAGTGACTTTAAAGCAAAAGAGACGAACTTTCAACAAAACAGTTGAATTTTCGACCAAAAAGGATGATTTTTTAACGAAATAGTAGAATTTTCCACCAAATAGTTACATTTTTTAATAAATAATTGAATTTTTTTTAAATAGTTAAATTTTCTATTAAATTATTGAATTTTTAAGACATAAATGAATTTTCTACAAACTTTAAATTTTAATTCGAAAATATGAATTGTCAAAGCAAAGTTCATCTTCAACCAAATATTTTGAATTTTGTACATAAGAATTTTCAACAAAAAAGTTAATTTTCAACCAAGAAAGATTAGTTTTCAACAAAACAGTTAAACTTTGAAGCAAAATAGATTATTTTTCAATAATAAAAGTTGATTTTTTCAACAAATAGTTGAATTTTCAACCTACAAAGATGAATTTTCAACCAAATGGCTGAATTTTTAAACAAAACAGATTAAACGTCAACCAAAACCAGTTGCATTTTCTAACAAAATAAGTGACTTCAAAGCAAAAGAGACGAATTTTCAACAAAACAGTTAAATTTTTAACCAAACAGTCGCTATTTTAATCAAAACCGATTAAACTTCAACCAAAACCAGTTGCGTTTCCATCCAAATAGTTGAATTTTCAAGCCAAAAAGGCGAATTTTTAGAAGAATGTTGAATTCTCAACCAAGAAATACGAATTTTAAAATAAAAGATAAATTTTCTACAAAATATGAATTTTCAGTCGAAGAGGACGAGTTTTCCTACCAAAGATACAAATATTCAACAAAACAGATTATCTTTGACCAAAAATGATAACTTTTGTCAACAAAATAGTCGTATTTTCAGCCTAAAGGATTACTTTAAACAAAATAGTTCAATTTTCAACAAAATAATTAAATTTTTAACCTAAATCATTTAAAAATAATTCATTTTCAACCAAAAAAGAAGACTTTGATACTAAAAGATGAATTCTCAATTCAAGGGACCAATTTTCTATCCAAAAAAATAAATGTTGAACGAAACCATTTGAATTTTTGAAAAAAAAAGACTTTGTAACAAAATAGTTGAACTATCAACAAAAATCAATAAATTTTGAACCAAATGGTAGAATTTTCAATCGAAAGAGATGAATTCTTAACCAAAAATATGATTGTAAACTTTTCAATGAAAGATAATTAAGTTTCGACCAAAATCAGTAAGTTTTTTTATTGGGTTCTACATATTAATTCTATTCGCACTTAAGCGAAAAAACGAGAAAAGAGGAAATTTTCTCGAAAACAGACGAAAAAGAGAAATTCTTTAAAAATTGGGAATAAGGGATAGTGTGCGAAGTCTGATATTGTGTAACAAGTACGCAAAGTAGGAAATTCTGAAAGAGTGTAAAGTTGACTTTGTTTCAAAGCAGCTTACTTTTACTTCTTGAGCACTTAATTACGCGTGAAAAAAATACAATAATCTGTCATTAATGAGCGCAGGCGCAACGGTGCACAAAAAAACCCTTTTCCGCACTTCTGAAAAACTTATTCTTTTATTATATTGTTTTAAATTGTTGGAATCCTTTTTTTCACAATTCTGATATGAAGATTTCGAATATTTTTCCATGAAGCTTCTAATAATGTGGATTTTGAAAGTTCGATTCATAAACTCGACTTTTGACAAACAGTGGTAAAGCCAAGATATCCAACCGTGGTGTTAGTGAACATATGTACTAGATCACGCTCCCTACTCGCTAGCATTCAAATTGCATGCAGGGATGTTTGTGAAAGTGCACTTGCCTGCATATGTACGTACTAACTAACACATGCAGACATATCATTTCCAAAGCTTTGAAACGAAGAGCTTCCATCGAAGCTTTTGTTTGTCAAGCGGTAAACTCCACATCACAAGCGCAAGCGGAAGGGAGAACATGGTGAAATTTAACTTGAAAGAAGCAGCCCTTCTGAGCACAGATTTTACATCAGTTATATGAGGCACGCATAGTTGCCGTCAAACCATATACAAAGAAGAGCTTTTTCTACTCAAACTGAAATCATTAAAAAAAATACTGTCATACAACTCCGCTCGAGCTTTTTTTTTAAATTGGAGTTGAATTATATTTTACTGTTCTAAATTTATTACGAATTTTGTCTTTACCCATTTCACATTTGAAATATATTACATTTCTAACAAAATATTTGAATATTCACCCAAAAATGATTTTCTACCAAAAGGCAAGAATTTTCAACCCAAAGAGACAAATTTTGAACAACAAAAAAAAATTCACTTTTGACTAAGCAGTTGCAGTAATAACCAAACAGTTGAACTTTTAAGCAAAAAAGGCCAATTTGAACGAAATAGTTGAACTGTTAACTAAGAAAGATGACTCTTCTACCAGAAAAGATTAATTTTTAACAAGAAATGATTGATTTTTAATAAACTAGTCGAATTTTCAATCAAGAAGATTAACTTTTCACCAAGAGACGAATTTTCAGCAAAATACATGAATTTTCTTCTTGAAAACTCTGTTTTCTAAAAAAATTTGACTTTTAAACCGTTAGTGATGAATTTTCAACACAAAAGTTAATTTTGAAACAAGAAAATCGAATTTTTAACCAAATAGTTGAATTATCAACTAAAAAATATAAGTTTTCAATGAAATCTTTGAATTTTAAGTTGAAAAATTAATTTCCAAACCAAAAAAAAAGCAATTTTTCAACGAGTTGAATTAAAAAAAAAAAGATTTTTTAACAAAATAGTTAAATCCTCAGCCAAAAAGATGAATTTTCAACAAAAAAGATCAATTTTCTATCCGAAAAGGCGAATTTTCAACACTCTATATACCCATATACACAACACTACTTTCCAACCGAGCAAGTCACGCCTACCCCGAAAGGGAAATGGCTTAATGGTATAATAATAATAATAATAATGCATACATTTTCTACAAAACAATTTAATTTTGACATGATAAAGAATACTTTTTCAAGCAAAAGTGCAATAGCTAAAATTTTAAATGAAAAAATTAATTTTCAACGAAACATACACGAATTTTAAACAAAGTAATTTGAATTTTCAAACAAAGAGGAAAATCTTGAAAAAAATTAATTCTTAACAGAACTGTTAAATTTTGAAGACAAAAAGACGAATTATCCAAAAACCAGTTGAATTTTCAACCCCAAAATAAGATTTGTCAACATAAAAGTCAATTTTCTACTAAATACTTACATTATCAAATAGTTTAAATCTTGATTAAATAGTTGAATTTTCAACCAAAAATATGAATTTTCAACAAAAAAGTTCATTTTCAACCAAACACTTTAATTTCTTACCAAATTGTTGCATTTTCAAGCCAAAAAGGGGAATTTATGTACAAAACAGGTGAATTTTCAAACCAAAAATATGAATTTTCAAACCAAATAGGTTAATCCTTAACCAAAACAGGTTAATTTTCAACCAAGAAGACGAATTTCCAACCAAATACACGAATGTACAAACAAGTAGCTGAATTTGCAACTAGAAAAGATCATTTTTCAACCAAAAATGGAATAGTTACATTTTCAATTTAAAAAAATTAATTCTAAACCGAAAAAAAAAGAATTTTCAAAAAAATTGATGAATGCCAAACAGATGAATTTTCAACTGAAATGATAAATATTAAATAAAAAATATTAATGTTCAATGAAAGAGGTCATAGTTCAATCAAGCAATTATATTTTCAACCAAAAAGATTAATTTTCAACCAATAAGATTAATTTTTTATCAAAAAAGAAGAATTTTGAACAAAATACACGAATTTTCAATTAAAAAAATTAATATTCAACAAAATAAAAAATAAAAGAATTTTCAATAAAAAAAGATGAATTTTTAATAAAATAGTTAAATTTCAAACCATAAAGATAAACTTTCAACAAACAAGATTAATTTTCTACTCAAAAAGAGGAATTTTTATCCAAATAGTTACACTTTTAACTAAAAGAGATACATTTTCAACCACAAATGTAATAGTAAAATTTTTAGTTACAATAATTGATTTTCAACCAAAAATTAAACGCGTTTTGTACAAAACAATTAAATTTTCCGCCAAAAAAATGAATCCTCAAACAACAAAATCAATATTTAACAAAGTAGTTCAATTTTCACCCAAGAAAAAAGGGAAGTTTCTTTGAAAGAGGGATCTTTCGCAAAAACAACTCTTTTTATTTAAGAAAAAAGTGACCAGATCTTTGATTAGCATATGCTTTTCTGAAATAAATATTCTCTAATATACACAGTACCAAATTTAAACATTTCGATTAAAAACAATTCAAGTTTGAACACGTGAACATTCAATTTTAGAGTTTAAATAAAAATTATAAAATCTTGAAGAATTTAATGAAAAATCGTTCAATTTCAAATGCTTTAAATTTTAAATAATTCTATTTTGAACGCAATTAATTCAATGTTGATTCCAAATCCTTTCAATTTCACTCCTATTAAAATCTAAAATCGTTCAACTATTAACACTCTTAATTTTCAATTGTACCATTTTGAAAGAATCATATTTGAAAATTGTCTTATTTTTGTTATTTTAATCTAGAATTATAAGATTCAAAACGTTTTCAATTCTAAATTTGTATTAGTAACAAAAGTGTTAAAAAGAAAACAAAACGAAGGGAAATAAGAAAAAAATCGTTGAATCTTGAAATTAAATTGCAAATCAATTTTCTGGGTACTTAGAAAAAAAGTAAAGCTTTTTTTTAGTTTGCAAGGTATGCACAAGATTGTCGTTGGCATCCACCACGTTTTAAAAGTTCTATCAAATTTTTCTACTCTCTTTTCTCGTTTACCACGCGCCTCAAGACCTGCACTCTTAAAGAGAACGACTTTTTCCTCTCTCTGATTTGTTTTTGTTTTAATTGTTAACCCAACCGAAACTGAGGCTACATTAAATCTGAAAATTGTCAAGCGTACAAGAGTGGGCAGATTTTTTTCTCAAAAAGGAAAACTTCATTTCTATTTAGACACGCAGTCGAATGAGAAATTCTTGGACTTGGAAACAGTTTGCGCAACCGGAAACATCGCCCAGTCATGTTCCATTTCCGTAAACGACTGAACGTTTCATACCCAAACGCAATGAGAGAAACAAGACTCAAGCCAGCAAACAATACTGGAATCGAGCGAGTTTTGCACACGTCAACGGAAGTTGGGTTATATTTTGGTTCCAACTCGGGCGCAAATGTACATTTCGATGTTAAACAATAGAAATGCACTTCAATCCGGAAAGACCAATATTCGACGACCCTCTGCGAAGGGCTTTTCAGTCTTACTATGGATGGCTTTTGTCACTTAGTAGGGGTAACCTCCCTACCGCGGATAATGCCACCTACAGTGGATAATCATTATTTAGAAACACTAATGTATGTAAAATAATTAATTTAATTTATAAATTAATGAAATTTTGAATTAAAAGTTAAGATACTATATGTGCTGACGAATCGAAATTAAAATTAATTAGTTTTCATTTATTTGTGCCCTTAATTAATGAATATCTACTGTAGGCTGTATTATCCACTGTAGGGAGATTTTCCACAGATGCAAATCCATTACACAATTGAAACCGTTTCTCAAAAAGGGACCTAGGAGAGCGTCTACATTAGAGTGGTCCAAAAAATCCCAGGTTCCGAATTCCCGAAATTTTGATACATCAATGCATTCTTATGGCCAAAATAATATAGCACTGTTTTTTTATTGAATTTTTATTTATTATTTAGTCATTTTGTGTCATATGAAACCGAAGCTGACCCTCCCCTATTTTTAAATAGGAAATATAAATGTAATTTTATATGACCGTCAATCGAAAAATCAATAATGATTTTAAACTATTTGATTCTAGTATATAAATACTTTTAATTAAATTCTTTAGACATTCTTTTTCATTTGAGAACATTGATATAATTTAAACTTATACGACAAATTAACTTCACAGATTAGGGGCCGAATGCTTATTTTTTCCTGTTTTCAAAAAACTTCCCTTTTTTCGTTTTTTTTTTCGCTTATATTTAAACTGAATTGATAGAAAGCAATAAGAAAATCTAATTATTCTTGGTTAAAAATTCTATTATTTGGTTGAAAATGCAACTATTTTATCACAAAGCCATCTTCTTTGGACGAAAACTCAACCACTTAGTTGATAATTGAACATCTTTGTTAAAAATTATTTTTTTTTTATGTTAAAGATTCATCTCTTTGGTTGAACATTTAACTATTTTTTTGAAAATGTGTATCATTTTTTGTTGAATTTTTTTTAGCTCAAAATTGAACTATCCCTTTTTTGGCTTGGCGAAAAATTAATCTGTTCTGCTTGAGGATTCAATTTTGTTGAAAATTCTTCTTTTTTGGTTGATTTCAACTGTTTTTTTTTGTTTAAAATTAAAATTTTTTGTTATTGAAATATTAAATGCTTTGTTGAGAATTCTTGTTTCGTTGTTAAGAAATCATGTGCTTGGTTTAAAGTTGAACTACTTTGTAAAAAATTCATTTTTTTGTTGTTGAATATTTAGCATTTTAGTTGAAAATTTCACTATTTGGTCATTTATTAAATTTTTTGTTGAAAATTCAGCTATTTTGTAGAAAACTCGTTTTTTTCTGCTTGAAAATATCAATAATTTTGTAAAAAATTAAACTATTTGACTGAAAATGAACTTTTTTGTTGTAAATTCACATTTTTTGTTGAAAATTTTTCCTTTTTTTATTAGTTCATAAGTTGAAAATGTAACTATTTGGTAAAAAATTCAGGAATTTTGTTCAAAATTCGTCTACTTGGATATAAAATTATTCTAGTTTATCGAAAGTTCATCATTTTGGATTTTGATAAAATAAGAAATCTTTTAAATTTGATTAAATTTTGTTACATTTTTTAATTAACTATATTTCTATTAAATTCACTAGAATTTGAATTTTTCTATAATTCTATTTAAATCACAAGCATTCTGTTATATTCAATAGAATTTTTGTTAAGTTAACTATAATTATTATTTTAAATAACAAATATTCTGTTGGATGCACTAGAAATATGTCAAATTCGATAAAAATTTGCCGAACTTACAAGAATTCTGATGAAATCACAAGATTTCTTTTACATTTAATTAATTTTTTAAACATTTTTTGATTAATTAGATTTTCATTAAATTCACTAGAGTTGTGATAAATTAATTACAGTTATATTGAATTTTCTATAAATTTGTCAAAATCACTAGAATATTATTCGAAGTATCGAGACTCGGCGAACATTTTTTTTGTTATGAACACCGAATTTGCGTGAACCTAGCCGCCCTTTTTCGGCTCCCCTGGGCTCACCGAAAAAAATTTTTTTACGCTCACCGAATTTCGGTGAACCTATACACGGCCAATTTTATTAGGGTGAGCCTAAATAGCATGCAGCAATGTCGAACAGGGCGAATTCGCGTGTAATTACTGCCAAGTCTATTGTCAGTACATCTAGGATGCTGAATATCATAATCTTAATAATATTAAAACCTTCGTGAGTGTACCCAAGATACTCAGCATACCAATGTTTACAATATTTAATTACAATAAATTCTTTTTTTTTAATTACAATGAGTTTTTAAATCATTTTCATAGGTACCTGGTTTTACCCTACCCACGGGGAAAACAGGGAATTTTGCGTTTTTTTTTTTTAAACATATTTAAATATGAAGAAAATTTTTCATTGCACATCTCACTTCACTTTCTTATAGCTAAAGAGTCACAGAAAACTTGTAATTTCAAATAAAAGCTTTTTAGCTTTTCGCTTTTTCACACAATGCCATCAAAGACAAAGTACCCGGTTTCATCCTACTCTCCCCTATACAAATTTGATAGAAATTCGGTAAAATTACTAGAATCTCGACTAGAATCCGGTTAAATTCACTAGAATTTAAAGCTTGTAGTCTAAAATAGAGGCATTTTGAAAATTTTACAAGCAATTTTTTAAATATTTTAGTATCTAAATGTCTTGGCACGATATAGGGAATTGGAAAATATGATATTTCAAAATTTAACCCCTACAAAGGGTAGTATTTTTGTTCTTACTGGATCAAGTTTTTTCCCTCGGCGTCTGGTACCATCAGTTTATATATATATATATATATATATATATATATATATATATATATATATAAATAAATATTTAAGGAAATTAAAAAAAAAATTCTTTAATTTAAGGAATATTTCTTAGTAAGGAAATATTTCCTGTGCTGTACTTATTAGTTTTACGGAAATTAACATTAATTAATATAGTTTTAATCATTTTTGGGATGGTTTCGGCACCAGGATCACGATTCAAACTTTTTTTAAAGTAAAACAAAAATACCCCTTTTTTTAAAAATGCAACAAGTTGAAATATTGGGACGAGGTGAAATATTGGGACAAATAAGGTTCAATTGCATTTTAGTTACGACAGACGATTGAATAATTTGTAAACAAATTTTCATTGTTAACTCCACAAAAAAAAAGAAAAATCATTTCCAGCATCAAAGTTAGTTTATTTGAAAAGTTTATACTCACATAAAACCTGACTATGATGATAAAATAGAGGACGAAAATTCGTTATGCGAAAACGTTTACACTTTTACAACCCTTTCGTATTCATAGACTAAACTTTTTCAAGAGAGAAAAAAAAAGTATGAAGCAAAAAATACTTTCGCAAATTATTCTCATAATGCTCGTCGTTAAAAGAGGAGAATTTTGTATAAAAACATGAGACTATAGATGAAAAACATTGAAAAAAATTTATGAAAGAATGTCATGTGAACATCGAAATTGAACTTTTTTTAAATTTTATATCCTTTGAGATTCGATTAGATTCGATATTAAAATATTGTTAATTTTGAAACATTTTTGAATCTGTAAGACTTTAAAATAAAAACGATTTACGTTAAATAGTTTCAATATTCTCAATTTTAAAATTATATAGGAAACTTAAAATTTCCATTTTTTATATTTTAGTTCATTAAAACTTGACATTTTTTAATTTGTTGTTAATTTAGACGATTTTATAGATTTGAAAATTCGTTATGAAGAGAGTAAGCCAATTTCACATTGAGCAATATCAAGGAACAATTTTTTTAACCCATTGATACTAAGAACCATTTAATAATGATTTCCAGAAAAAAATCACCTTTTACTTTAAAATATTAAAAATACTGCGATATCAATTTAGGCAAGATTAGGCCAATAATTTTATTTTATTCTCTATGTGCATAAGATCTACATAATAATTTTAACTGCAGTATCCTTGACATTCTACATAAATTATTCTGCAACACGTTTACGTCACATTGAATTACTAACCGAACGGCATCACAGAAAAACCTCGAATCAGATGATTTAAAAAACAAATTAATGGTCAGCGGATAAATATTATTGTTTTACACAGCTGTCAAATTTATCTGACGGCGGATAAATTTTATTTTTGAGCAGATTAAAACGCTGCAACGAAACTGTCAGAAGCTTTAGGACAAGAAAAAGTTCCGGGTTTTTCTGATATTCAAAATAGATATGAAGAATGAATATTTTAGCAATAATCGTATTTGTTCCTCGTTAAAAAAAGACCTTGAGTCAAGGAGACAGAGTGAGACTAAAAACGATTATTTACTATCCCATTATGGTCCATCGTAAGAATCTTGCGTTGAATAATTATAAATGAACTTCTAGAGGAAATGGAGTGTAAATAATATAAGGAAAAATTATCAGTCTTCAATGCGATATTTCTTTTGGAAAGTAAATGAAAAAGTTTGAAATTTAATACCCCATGCCGGAAACGCAATGGTCTAGAGGTACCATTCAAAACCGAACAATTTTCAAATCTGAAGTCTTCAAAATTAAACAATTTCGAAGCAGGAGCTTTCAAATTACGAAATTTCTAACTTTAATCCCTCTAAATTACATGATTTTTTATTAGAAGCCTTCGAACCTGATATTTCCAATCTTTAATTATACAAAATAAATAATAATTCCTGGTTAAAAATCTCCTAATTTTGGAAACTAATTTCAAATAACTTTCTGCTATATTCGTGCAACTTTAGATTAATATTTTAAATCCGCTCTAAAATAAGATGACTTTAAAAACTCGATCATTTCCATAAATAATTCAAGGTAGGAAGCAACTTCTTCATAATTATTTATAAGATGCTTTAAAATTTAAAAGCATTTAAATTCAAAGTGTCGAAGGTAAGTGTGTAAACAATTAAAAAGCCTTCGAATTACAAAGCGTTCGAAATTGAAATTATTCACATTGTTAAGACCTCTAAAATATTAAAATGTTTAAACTGTTGAATTATTGTTGAGTATGAAATGTCCTTAAATTAATTAAGTGTTTACGTTCAACAATCAAATTTATAATTTAAACCAATCGTCAGAGATATTTTTATATCGTACCAACTTTCATTTACTTAAATCCAAAATACAAAATTTTATATGCGTTTTGAAATTTGAGTTTTAATTGTATAAGTTGTTACTATTATTATCTTTACAAAAGTTTATTGTAATCCAGATTTGAGTTCTTAAATCATGCTTAATCATGATTATCTACTTAATTTTTTGAAAATATTTTTTCCCTTACTTCTTGAATGCCGAAAGACGGGTATATCGTCTTAACAAAATTAGTATATCAAATTTTAACAAAGATGTTTGGTTTTTGCTGTAGAACGATTATTATCAAAAGTTTCGAATTTGTAGAGAAAAATTGGACATGGTCAGAAATTGTAAACGTATGTAGTTCAATTATGAAGATTTAAAATGGAAAATTCTTCGATTTTTAAGATTTTCAATTCAAGATTCTTCCATTTTAAAGATGTATTATTAAAAATTCTTAAATTTGGATTATGTTAAAGATCAAAAGTCAGGAATTTTCAATTCCAGATCTTCCAAATTAACAAAATTTCAAACTTTAAATCATCAGATTTACAGAATTTTTAATTGTACAACTAAAAAATTGCATAATTTTTAATTATAAATTTACGGATAATATTTACAATTCAAGGTTATACAATTTTGATAAATTACAAATAAAAATTCTTGAATGTTCAAAATATAGAATTTTTAATGATTCAATTTTCAAAATATAGAATTGAAAATGATTCCATTTTCAAAATTTATATTTTAAAGGTACTCGTATGTAATTTTGAACGTTTTTTTCGAATAGCTTAATTTAAAAAATTTGAAATTGAAAATTCTTTTATTGTTAAGATTTACAATTGAATCATTGGTATGGAATGTTTCTATTTTAAAAATATTATTCGTATGACCTAGAAACATTTAAAAAAACGGGAATTTTTTCCGACTCTAAAAGTGGCGACATTTAGTTTGTATAATTAAAGTTTGTGACATAAATATAATTTATCATTTTGAATATTTTATTGTGATATAAAGATTGTCTTGAAGCCCTTAGAATTAAACCTATTAAGATTAGAAGGTTTCCATTATACAACTTGTTCATCCCACAGCACCATAAAAAAGTAGGATGTCGAACGGATCAGACTAGTCAATTCTCACGTATTTTGGGTCGCTGAATCCGAATCCCAAGTTGGAATGCCGAAGTTAGCTCTTGTTTTCTTCCTAACCTCAAAAAACACTTTTTTCGTACATCTGCCAGCCCTACAACAAAAAACAAAAGCAGGAATTCCGATGGACCAGACTAGTCAATTCTTACGTATTTTGTGTCGCTGAATCCGAATCCGAAGTCAGAATTCCGAAGTTAGCTCTTGTTTGTTTCCTAACCGTAAAAAATGCACGAAAAAAGTGTTTCTTGAGGTTCTGAATTTTTGAGATTAGGAAGAAGAGGAGCTAACTTCCGAATTCCGAGTTCGGATTCGGATTCAGCGACCAAAAATACATAAGATTTGACTAGCCTGGTGCGTCGAACATCTTACTATTTTTGAGGCTGTGTTAATAAACAAATGCGTCAAAAGCTTTTGAGTGAAATTTTTTTAATGCTTTAATTTGGAAATTCAGAAGAGTTTAGCTGCTTTAATTTACAGCTTAGTTTTGATTACTAGAAATAAAAAAATCTCCAGCTTTAAGAGTTTCAACTTTTTAATTTCAATGACTGGGAAAATTTTTTATGAATCGGGAAATAATCGGGAATTTGTTCCGGCGATAAAAATAGCCACCTTGATAACTTAATAAAATAAAATAATTTCTCTCTTATTCTCTTTTATAAACCTGGATTTTAGAGTACAAATAGTGGGGTATAAATATAGGTTTTATATGTACAAAGAATCAATAAAATCGATGTGTAATTAAATTAAAACTCTTATGCACATATTGGCTAGGATTTGCGAATATATATTCGATGTGAACTTCTATATTGGACTCAGTTAACAAATTGTAGGTTTATAGAGGCACAAAATTTCGTATCGACGAATTATCATCGAGTATCCGTATTTCGGAGATTTGCAACATTCATTGTTCGAGCTGTAATTCCTATATAAACATGACAATGACTAATGATTCACGGTATTTGATAATGCAATAATGTTTGCTCACAGTGTCACACAGAATATTTTTATGTAACTTTTTATAAATTACAAATGATCTATTAAAGAGAATGGAATACCTTCTCAATTTACGTGTGCTAAGGCAAATAATCCGCCGTCTTCTTATTAATTGATTTTCGTATGAACGTGTTCAACTTTCGAAAATTAGGGAAAAACAGTACCGAAAGACTTTAGATAAGTGAGACATGTTTTTAGATTTTTCTCAATAAATTACACGAATGCATTATAATTAGAAATTAAAGCTTTAAATATGTAAATTTATACCCATGTTTTTGCATATCGTGAAGTTAAAAATTTTAATTTAGCTATAAGTAACGGGCCATCTATAAATTACGTAACATATTTTTTGTCAATTTTTTACTCCTCCCCGCCTGTATGTAAAAAGGCGTAACAAAATCATTTGCCCCCCCCCCACTGATGTTACGTAATTTTTTCAAATATTTTCAGCCATGTCTTATCAAATACAATTTAGTTACTTACAAACCAAGACACCTGAATTACCATTCCTTTTTTTAGAAAAGGAAACATATTTTGCATACGTCAAATCTTAGAAGAATTTCCAGAAAATAAATCAACACTGTCATTTTTTCTGTTCACAATTGCAAAATTTAAAATTGCAAATCTACAAAATTGAATAAATTTCAATTTTAAATCTTCGAAATTGAATAATTTTTAATTTTTAATCTTCAAAATTGAACTATTTCCAAAAAGCATTCAAAATTGCATCATTTTAAACTATAAACATTCCATATTAATAAATCTTAAATTGTAAATCTTACAAATAGAAGAATTTTAAATTGTAAATATTCAAAAATAAACTATTCCAAACGAAAACTTTCAAAATTACATATGACTACCCTTAAAATATAAACCTTAAAAATTGAATCATTTTCTATTCTGTATTTTGGCAATTCAAGCATTTTCAATCTTCAAAGTTGAACTATTCCAAACGAAAACTTCCAAAATTACATACGATTACCTTTAAAATATAAATATTCAAAATTGAATCATTTTCTATTCTATATTTTGACAATTCGGGAATTTTCATTTGTAAATCTTCAAAATTGTAGAAACTTAAAAATTCTCTAAATGTGATGATTTACATTTAACATTTTTTGAACTTGGAAGATTTGGAATTGAATTTCTAACCAAATAGAACCAAATATTTTTCAACAAAATAGTTGAAATTTCAAGCAAAAAAAAAAAAGATTTTTTCAGAAGACAGTTGAAAGACCAATCTTAAAATGTACATTTTCACTCAAAAATATAATTTTCAAAGAATATAGATGAATTTTTAACAAAACGGTTGAATGGTTTAGAAAAGAGTGGACTTTTTAATACCATAATTGAATTTCTAACAAAAAGCAGTTGCATTTTGAATCAAATAGTTGAATTTTCAAATCAAACAGAGGAATTTGGTAGAAGACAGTTCGACACCTCCATTCAATATGAGTCTATGTTCTGACAGCGCCGTGTATGAGACTATGCGCTGTGTATAAGCATAGGGAATAGTCTCATACAGAGCGCTGTCAGCACATAGACTCATATTGAATGGAGGCGTCGAGTTGAATTATCAACCTGAAAAGGTACAATTTCAACCAAAAATATAATGTTCAACCAATAAAGATGAATTTTTAACCAAATAGTTGAACTTTCAATCAAAACAGATAAACTTCTAACAAAATATTTGAATTTTTAACCAAACAGTTGAATATTCAAGCCAAAAAGACGAATTTTCAACATAATAGTTCAATTTTTAACCACATAGTTGAATTTTCAACCAAAAAGGATTAACTTTTATACCATAAAAGATAAATTTTCAATCCAACAGGACGAATTTTATGTCCAAAAATACGAATCTTCAAACAAAAAATAGTTGAATTTTAGACGAAACAAGACGATATTTTAACAAAATAATTGAATTTTTGACCAAATAGATGAATTTTCAACAAAATGGTGGAATTTTGAAACAGAAAATATCAAAATTCAACCACAAACAGTTGAATTAAAAAAAAAAGAAAAAACATTTATTTAGAAGACCGTGGAATTATTAACCTGAAAAGGTAAATTGACGACAAAAAATATAATTTTCAATCAATGAAGATAAATTTACAATAAAATAGTTGCATTTTCAACAATAGCAAAATGAATTTTTCGCCAAACAGTTGTATTTAAAACGAAATATTTAAACTTTCAATCAAAGAGACGAACTTTCAACAAAGTATTAAATTTTTAACCATGCAATTGCATTTTCATGCCAAAAAGACGATTATTCAACAAAATAGTTCAACCTTTAACCACATAGTTTAATTTTCAACCAACAGATATGATTTTCTACTCTTCGACAAAATAGTTGAATTTTTAACTAAAAAGAATAAACTTTGAACTGAAAACAGTTCGATTCTCTTATTATATTCTACTGATTCAGTTCGCATTTAAGCGAAGAAATGAGACAAAACGGAAGTTTTTTGAAAACAGGGGAAAAATGGATTCTTTAAAAAGTGGGAGAAAAGGGGATTAAGGAAAAGAGTGCTGTTGAAATCAAAATTAACCATTATTTTAAAAACTTTAGGGTTTTTTTAACCGAAAATTAAAGAAAATTCCCTGTCCACATAAAAATTCCTCGCCGTTTCCAGGTTCCCCTAACCATAATTTTTTGTTTTTAAGTTAAATTTGTTATATTTCTCTAAAGGCAACCAGGCACAGGGATGTAAAAATAAGTAACCTTGAATATTAACAAGTTGTCACGTTCCCTTCAAAAGTTCACCGAATTACAAAAATATATAGCTCGCCTCCCTAATGTTACTGGCGAGACTTTGAAGGCCGTTAACACAGTCGAGAATTCAAAAAATTTTCCGTCGGTGGTGTTTTATTGCCGAAGATAAAAAAACTGCAAAAGAATTTGAATGGTTTAATTCCAAGTATCTTCTACCCTAAACAATAAAAATAGAATCGACGAACTTGACTTTCTAGGCATCTTTCAGTTACTCCTACGCTAATTTATAAAAAGATTTTTTTTAAATGAACCGGAGACTATCTATCAAGCTTTTGACCTTTGGCAATTTAACAGGAAATTTTATTATCGACAAATTGTGTTTTTCCGAATTTCTTTTATTAATAGGTTTATGATTTTGGTAAATAAAACTGTCAATTGAAGGTTCTCACGTGGGAAGGTTTCCGATAAATAATTGGGAAATATAAAAAAAAAAAAATATCTGGAATGAATTTTATTGTAGCAGATTTAAATAGCGAATATTTGGAAATTTTCAACAATTTTAAGTAGAAACCGCTTAAGATTGAACAGTTATCAATTCAACATATTTATATAAACGATCCAATTAGTATACATTTAAACATGGCCTTTTTAAAATATTATAATATTTTGCATTCCGCAAGATATTATGAGGATTGACACTCTTGTAGAATTAGAGAAAATATATCTCCTTTATCAGTAGATTTGAATGAATTTCTTTTATCTTGAATCTAACTTTGAACTAAACAACACAAATCACTTCAGTGATAAAGCTCTGATTTAGAAATCTAATTGAAATATCGCCAAGGCGGAAAGTAGAAACGCCCAAGAAAAAACTATTGTGTTGAGTCAACAAAAAGTTTCCTTAATATTTGTATCAAATACTTTCGTACACTGAACCAGATATTTTTGTCGATTCAACAAAACGTTTTTTTTTTAATTGAACCAAAACCAAATCAAACTTTTTTAAACTTTATAAAATGCGATCACGCAAAAATCCCGAAACAGATAATACACATTAGAAACAGAAAATTCCCCAATTGGAAAATTTCTGAATAATAAAATTCGCGACAGTTTATAACATTCTTGAATCTAACAAATAAAAAATATCTATGTTCATCAAATAAAAGTATTTTATAAAATTGTCTGCATGAAGACGAAACGAAAAGGTTTGCTCTTCAGCCATACCAAAAGTATTTTAGTTATTGTTTTTATTATGTAACAATCTTTTATTGTTTAGAATCGGGAACTTCTCTATGTCAGCAATTTTTACAGTGTAACTTCGGATACGTTAACACCTAAAGACATTGGGTT
>CAKNYM010050660.1:108255-122775 GCA_932195095.1 Andricus curvator
TAAGCCAAAAAGACGAATTTTCTACAAAACAGTTGAATTTTCAACACTAAAAGAAGAATTTTTAACAAAACAGTTGAATTTTCAAGCCTAAAAAGACAAAGTTTCTACAAAACAGTTGAATGTTCAACCAAACAATATGAATTTTCAATAAAATACATGAATTTTCTACAAAAAAGTTCAATTTTCAATCCGAAAATATGAATTTTCAATAAAAATGATTAATTTTCAGTCATAACGGGAATAGTTAAATTTTCAGTTGAGAAAATTAATTTTGAATAAAAAAACAATTTTCAACATAGTAATTAAATCTTTAACCAACAAAATTAATTTTTACCAAAGTAGTTCAAATAGTTAAATTTTTAAGCAAATAATGAAATTTTCAACCAAATAGTAGAATTCTTAACCAAAATAGGTGAATTTTTAATTAAAAATATAATAAGTAGACTTTTCAATTAAAAATAATTAACTATCAACCAAATTAAGATAAAGATGTTGCATCATTGCATCGTTAAAAATATCGTGAAAAAGTGTAAAAAAAATGTCAATAATGGCATGATTCCTAGGCCTGAGGTACACATAAAATGTTTTTTGCGCTGAGGTTAATTTTTTGGATGTAATATTATATGGAATAATAGAAGCTTGATTTTCTACTCAATAAACGCAGCAAAGAAGATAGGTTGATAAGAGCTCTATGTAACAAAAGAGTACTAACGGATGATTGGCTCCTCGTAAGGGGCTCGTCTCTCTTTGTATACCTATAAGAACTTAGAAGCCCGCTTATATATCTAATATGGGTCAATTACGGAGCTTCTTTTATACTGCCTTTTCTGTCTTCGTACGGATTCTTATAGATTTAATATCAATTTCAATTTTCATATTGGTTTTATAGTTTCAAAGCTTTAAGAGGTTACTAACCTTTGTTCTTAAAGCTTATCAATAACACAGCCCCACAAAAAAAGTATAGAAGTTTCGACGAACCAGACATGTCAATTCTTACGTATTTTGGGTCGCTGAATCCGAATCCGAAGTCGAAATTCAGAAGTTAGCTTTTGTTTTCTTCCTAACCTCAAAAAACAATTTTTTCGAACAATTCACAGCTTCATGAAAAAAAAGAAAAGTAAGTGTTCCGACGGACCAGACTAGTCAATTCTTAAGTATTTTGGGTCGCTGAATCCGAATCCGAACTCGTAATTCCAAAGTTAGCTCTTGTTTTGTTCCTTACCTCAACATTTCGTTACCACAAAAACACTTTTTTCGTAATTTTGTTGCGGTTAGGAAGAAAACAAGAGCTAGCTTCAGATTTCCGACTACGGATTCAGCGACCCATCAAGCGTAAGAATTGACTAGACTCCTACTTTTTTGTGGAACTGTGAAATGTACAAAAAAAGTGTTTTTTGAGGTCAGGAAGAAAGCAAGAGCTAAATTCGGCATTCCGACTTTGGATTCGGATTCAGCGACCCAAAATACGTAAGAATTTATTAATCGGGTTCGTCGAACGCCATACTTTTTTGTGGTATATATGATCGAAAAAAATGTTGTATAAGTCAAATAAACATACAAGGAGAAAATTTTTGTTTCGAAATTTCTTAATTTTTAAATGCTCAATCAGGAAAGATACTAATTTTTTAATGTTCAGTTTGTTATGTTAGGTTTATAACCAGATAAAACTAATTTCAAATGTAGAGTTCTTAATGCGTTTTTTTAGAATTATTAAATGTTTACACGCATTCAATTTGAACTTAATCAGTTTTGTAGGTTGCCAATTTTTAAATTTCACTATGTACAAACAAGCAGTCGGTAAACTTTGTGCGGATACTATCGTCTTCAACAATTTATGACTCTTTTCATATAAATTACAAAAATGTAGTTCTTAAAAAAAAATTAAAAACCCTTTAAATCTTCGAAATCGCATTAAAATTCCTTCAACCTGATGAAATTCCTTTTGATACCCCTTGAAATATTATGATATCACTTCAAATGTTTACAATCCGTTGAAATCCAATACAATTCCTTGAAAAATTCGTTAAATTCCATGAAATCTTATGATATTTCCTAAAATCCTGAAAAATTTATTAAAATATCTCGAGAGCTTTTAAAATCCCTTAAAATCATTAAAAAATTTGGAAATCTTATTAAATCCTTTAAAATTCTTTAAAAAACCCTTGGAATATATAAAAATATCTGAAGACGTCATAGGACCTATAAAATCCTTCTGAATCTTCCGAAATTCTAGAAAATTCATTAAAATCGTATAGAATTTTTTTGAATTGAACCTCTCCGGATCAAAAGGGATACGCGTGAATTCAGCCTGAGATGTATTAAGCTGAAAGTAAATCTTTAAAATCATTTTACATTTCAACCTTCTAGCGCTTCGCTTATCGTGCGAATTTGAAGCAATAGAAGACTTCCAGAGAGAAAGTTGTTGCATAAGGGTCAAAGAAGTTTTCTGGAAAGTTTCACCTCAACGGATCAATGGCTAAAAAATTATGAATGTTTTAAATTGCAAGCGGCAATCTTTTTTTCTTTTTTTTCTTCCTTAAACAGTTTCAAAAGACTTAAAAATGTAATTTAGTATTAACAAATTAATAAATTCTCAAAATTGAGTAACTTAGCGCGAATTGAAGTGAAAAGATTGAAATTTTTTGTTTTCGAAAAATCCAGTTTTTATCAATTACTTCAAAAACTGCTATACCTAAAAATATTTGCTGAGGAAAACAATACAATACTTCTCAGGTTGAATCCACACGTATCCCCTTTTGATCCGGAGAGGTTCACTTCCTTAAAATCATTAGGATCATTGGAAATTCCTTCACTTTTTTTAAATCTCTTAAAAATTCCTTAGAATCCTTGGAAATGCCCTAAAATATTTAAAATTCTTTGAAATCATTTAAAATACCTTTACATTATTTTAGGTGCTTGGAAATTCCTGGGAATCTTTTAAAATACCATCAAATTCCTGAAAAACCTTCAAAATTCTTGGAATCTATTAAAAATGTTGAAAAACCTTTTCAAATTTTTTAAGTCCTTTCAAATCTCTCAATTCTTGTGATTAAATTCTTTGAAAGCCATTAAAATATTATAAAATCCGTTAATATCCCGTGAAATTACATGAAATATGATGATATTCCTTCAAATGCCTTGAAATATTTGAAGCCCCACGAAATCCTTTGAGATCTTGGGAAATTGATTAAAATACCTTATTGAGAGAGTCTTTAAAATCCCTTAGAATTAATGAGATCCTCGAAAATCTAATGAAATTCCTTAAAAATTCTTTGAAATATTTGTAAATCTTGGAAATCCTCTGAAATCCCCAGGAGTCTTTTGTATATCCTAAAATGTTATGAATCCTTTCAAATCTTTCGAAATTTAGGGAAATTCTTTAAAACCGCATATTAACCGATTAAATATTTTTAATTATCTTAAACTCTTAGAAATCCTACGAAATCCCTTCATTTTTGTGAAACCTTAAAACCTTTTGAATCCAATGAAATCTTTAAAAATCCTTATGAAGTTTAGGAAATTCTTTGCAGTCCCATTAATTTTGCTTTAATTTCTTAAAGGCCCTTAAAATCTTTGAAATAATATTAAATCCCTCAATTAAATCCTGTGTGATCCCTTGGACTACCGTAAAATTAAAAAAAATTTTCCCCTTTAAAACGTTTAATAGCTTTTAAAAATCCTTAAAATAATTAAAAGTCTTGCAAATTGTTCAAAAATAAAAATTTTAATTAGGAATTTTTTTATTTCCCCAATTTTCTAAATTTAACAGTTAAATAATAAGATAATTACAAAATTAAAATGATCGAACTCAAGCCTTCAAAATTAAATAATTTTACAATAATCAGTCTATGAAATTCAGCAATTTAAAATTGGAAGTGCTTAAAGCTGTAAGACTTCCCACTAGGAGTCCTGATTGAATAAGTTCTTCTACTAAAACTATAAGAATTAAAATTTACTGACCAGAAAATAAATTCATAGTCATTTTCCGACTTTCTCCCGGACTAGTTTATTCAGATTAAACTTCAAAATTTTTAATTTTAAATTCGTTGCCGCAAGTTCCCCTATAAGTAGAACAAGTACTGTATAGACAGACACGCATTGGTTCAAATTCGGAATGTACTATTCATAAATTGTCTGCAAACCGTAATTTAAAAAAAATGTTTTCACCTCCCTGGAACATTGTAAATAATGGCTACATGCTCCTATCATTTTTAGTAAATTGTCCATCATTTAGCACAAAAATAATTTTTTTTTCTTATTCAATTGTCACCCTCATATTTTCATAAATTTTTAAATTTCAGTGCGAATATTTTAGAAAATTTTGGCATATCCAAAAATACATATATTGCACATCCTTTTTTGAACAAATGATCTAAATAAACTTGTTTCTGAAGTAAAACTGTTGTGTTTCATTTTTAAAATGTTTATTTCAAGTATAGTGTTTTCAAAAGGGTAACTTTTGGTGAAACAGGAGATTTATTTATTTGAAAAAGGTAATCTTTGTTTTCGATTATTATTGCTTTGGGTTAATTTAAGCATTGAGAGCAACCTCTAAAATTTTTCTTAAAAATCTCAAAGAATTAGGAATGTGTTTGTTTCCAATGAAGAACAGAAAATTAGAGAGTAAAACTTAATTTAATATGTACTATCATATTATATTGACATGGAAGATTGTTTTAATTATTTTAATTTTATTAATACACAGTGGCCAATTTTTCCCCCAAAAGTAGAATGGGATAATGCACAAAAACCTAAAATTTCAATATTGAAAAAAATGATATTAATCTGCAGCCGTCAAAAGAGAGTACAAATTTTTGAAATCGGTCAAAATTGAACACAATCTCTCAAAAAGTGTTGTAAATTAGACAATGAAAACGTTTCAGAATAAATAAAATAATTACACATTTAAAGTACCTTCCAGGGTAATTATGGATCATTTCGAGTAAATATGGATCAAATTTTATGGTCTATAATTCAGTGAATTTTTATTATTCTGTAATTAGACTTTCTGTACACCTCATAAACAATATTCTTAGGATATATGCAGTAAAATACCATTAAGAAAAGAAACTTTTCTAAGGAGTAATACCTTGATCCATATTTACCCAGGAGATCCATAATTATCACGGTTCAGGGTATTGACATTCTTTAACATATTTATTTGTAAAATTTCCAATTAATTTTTAATTCGTAGCTCAAAAATAAAACTGAAGTGATTGCTAGGTTTGGACAGGACAGGAAGGAATACAAAAGATTTGAAATACAGATTTGGGTCACTATGATTGAGAGAAAGAAGATAGTTGTCTATATCGGTACATTTGTACAATTTTGGTTAATTTTTGTCGACTCATATTACAAAATATCACCTATATTTTTTCAGCAGGAATGCCTTCAGACAGAAATATTCCAATGGAATTTACTCCCTTTTTATCCAAGGGCCAATAAAGTACATATAGAATTAAAAACAAATGCTTTCTGCTGCATAAATAAATTAATATTATGCTCGAACTTTTGTCCCTGAATCAATGAAGTAAAAAAAAAGACCATTACCCACGCAAATCGGGGTCACATTATCAACAAGATATCAAACAACTCAGAATTACGGACTAACCTCATTTTCAGTAGCATTGAGTAATATTAAAAATAGATTGATAACCAATCTACATCGGAAGCAATATCCAATAAACAAATAACCAATAAACTAAATAAATAAACGAATCTATATCTTTATTCAAAAATTAATTTATATTTGAAGCGCTCTCAAAAATACATCCTTTTAAGCAAGTCTAGTTTAATTTCTTCTGTAAGATAAGTTTTAAGTTATATAGTGTAATTTCTAAAGAAACTTACTTCACACTGCAAACCCTACACTAAAAAGAAAACTGATTTGAACCAAAGAAAATTACTTTCATTCAAAGAAATGGTGCACCAGAATGTGGCTGAAGAAATATATCTTCAGTTTAAAGAAATGTTTTATTTGGATCTAAAGAACGCGATGCTTAAGACAAAAAAATATATTACTTACGAAGTTATTTCAAAAATATATTCTTTTATTTGAAGAACATGTTTATTTGACATGAAACTCTTCATTTTTTTAATCAAAACAAACATATCTTCGGAGCAAATAAATTACTAATATATTATAATATTACTAATATATATTATAATTCTTAATATATTATAATATTTCTTTCACTTAATTAACAACGCTTTTAGTTATCTCAATATTTCTTTAATTCAAGGAAGCCAAAATGTTTGACTCACGCATTGATGCATTACTTATTTAAAACAGAATATTTTTAAATTCAAAGGCTCAAAATCATTGAACTAAAGAAATATTTCTTTGGATGTGAAAAAGGGATTCAAGGAAACTAATTTCTTAGTTTCGAAGGTATCAATTCCTTGAGTTAACTATCTCACATTCATATGCTAAAAAATCTTTTTTTGTTTCAAAGAAAGGGCGCCCAAAGAAATGATTTCTTCAAATCAATACACGAAACTGGTTGCCTTGAAAAATTATTCAGTACAATTGAGTAAACAATTTTCTTGGTTCAAAGAAATGGAATCAAAGAAATACATTTCTTTGGATCCTAGATTTTTTTCTGTGGAAAGAAATATAATTGCATGCAATCTTCTAGGAAAATGCATTTCACTGTAATTTTAAAAGAGTACGAGCTTCTGGTACAAGAAAAAAATAATTGGAGGATAAAAGTTGAAAATTAGTTCAATTAAGGTTCGGTAGGAGGGAAAACTGTAGTGTTCCTCTTACGCTAAATGGATTGAATAACGAACCAATTACAACTAGCGGCCTGTTAGAGGCACGTGTTTCATGGAGAATCCATTGCCTGGGCAAATTTAACTTGCAATGTAGCGATATGAATACACCATGAATGATAAATTACATTTTCAGGTATTGCAATGAATACGGCAAATTAATTTTCATCCAATTTGAAAGTTTCTTTTTAAAATAAAAGTTTACTAAATTCTGCAGCGTCATAACGGTGCATATTTCTGCCAAAATTTCTTACAAATTTTGTATTTAAGAAACAGAATGGAAATAATTTTTTTTTTACTTTTCAAGACTACCATTCAGTCAGCAAAATTTTTTACTAAACATTTAGAACATTTTTTCAAATTTATATACAAAAATTAGTGAATAAAAGTTATATCTTATTTATTCCCGATTTTTTAATATACTGAACCCATATTAAAAAAATGAAATTGCTGTCTAGCAATACATTATCACAAGTAAGGCCCCTACAAAATACATCTTTAAATGATTATGCTGAACAAAATTAATTTATGGCCAAAAAATACACTTCATTACTAAATTTGTTTAAATAGTACACAATTTTTTGTCTAACTGCAAAGTATCACAGGAAAGAGCCTTCAGTGAGATATTGATACTTTTTTTCTGCTAAAAAACGAAACTTATGTACTGAAAATGGTTTAATTATCCATTTTTTATTATATTTGTTTAAACAATATACAATTAAAGCGGGAAATGCTACACGGTGCTAAGTCCGATCAACTTGATTTGAAAAGAGCGGAAAGTATCAGCTCGATTCTTGCTGTCAGGATATTTTGTCAATTTTTTTTTTCATTCAATTCAAAAAAATAGCAATTGACTATTAAATTTATTTTAATCAAGTCAAAATGTTCATTTTTAACAATTATTTTAATATTAAAAAATTTTACTTTTAGAAGTTTACGACTTTTACTAATGCAAATTATACTATTGACAAATGAATGGTAAAAGTGTGATTTATTTTTACATCATGCAAATCGTATAGTAAAAATTGTATACTATTCTTATCTTTAATTTATTTATTATTTACAGGAACACATTTTATATGAAATTTGTTGTGAAGAAAAATACCCCCAAAATGATCCAATTTTGAGAATCAAAAAAATATACGAGCCTAACTTCACGAACCTAACAACCGAGAGTCGCGTTGTTTTTTTCAAAGATCTCACCAAAAAATAAATGCAATGCTTACGCGTAACTGACAAATCATTTTGATACTAAATCTGGATTATTTTAATCAAATGAGCACCTTTCTAATTAATATTTTGGATCGACTTAAATAAATATAATAGTCAATTGCAATACAAAAATTTGTATGAAAAAAATTGGCAAAAAATGCAGGCAGCAAGAATTGAGCCCAGAATTTCCGCTTGCAAATCCGGAGCGCTACACCCTGATCTAACCGGTGGTCGAAAACCGCTTGCATCGCGGTTCATGTAACATGCATGGATTTTTAGAGAAATGTTTCTCGAGAATGGCTCCAAAAGCGCATTTTATTACTTCAGCATATTACAAGTCTGGTCTTAATAAGATAAATGAACATTTATAGTACTAGGACAACATTTTTTTATTTTGATTGAAAATATGTCCGACTGTTAAATAATTGTTGAAATGACGTTTTAAGGACGTATTTGGAACATGAAACGTCTTCAGAACGTTACTTGGTCTGACTTAGGACAGTTTTTGAAACGTTCGAAAAACGTTTTATGACTTGTACGTCCAACAAACGTTTTTAGGACGTTCCAATTACGTTCTTAAATTTGGTACCCACTGGGGAGAGCTGCGTAGGAGGCTCTTGGGACCCTCATCGGAGGCGTGGGAGACCTAATATACAGAGATCCGTTTCTAGTGCTTCCGTTTTACAAAGTGGCTTGCCGGAAAAAAAGGTTGAGGTTTACGTTTTATAATTGTAAAGACGATTTTTTTATTGGCATTAGGATCGATAATGTTTTGTTTTGTTTTCTACAATTAATTTTTAAAAAGATATCTATTTGCAAGTAAATTAAAGTTAGATTTTCTATGTTTTGTCCCGGACTGACTCACTGGACTCTTCAGTAAGGTTATGTGAGTCAGTCCTACCTTATACATTTTAATTGATCTAAATTAATTGTAATGTATATTTTTCAAACAAAAAAATTTAATTTTTTCGTTTATAAGTTTGTAGATTTGATAAATTTTGCAGTCAATTACATTTTAATTGGTCTAAATTAATTGTAATTTATATTTTTCAAACAAAAATTAAATTTTTTCGTTTATAAATTTGATAAATTTTGCAGTCAATAATATGTTGCATTTCAACCACGGATAGGGGTTAAAACTTAATATAATTGATATAATTTTTTAATTGATTTTTCAAAAAACACAACAAAAAATTAAAAAATTATATATTATTCGGGCCACGGATAGGGGCCAGAACTTAAATTAAAAGATCATCAATTACTAAGTTGAAGAGAAATCCTTACTATTTTATTGAGTTGATTTGTGAACCAAAACACGAAATTTTAAACTTATCCTCGGTAATTTTCTTCCTTCTCCTTCTCTTCTACATGTTATTCTTCCCACAACTGCGCGAATTGAGGCTTAGTTTGGACGTCGCTAAGTTATCACATGTAATATAACAGCACTGACACAAATTAAAAACTTTTTATCGTAATAATTTTCTTAAAAACAGGTTAACAAATTTTTTAAATCAGAATAATTTTCACACTATCTGATTAGAAAAGGACCCTTCGCGTCTGAGATCCAGAAGGAAACTAGCATTTTTCCGAATTTCAAATTATAAAATAGTAATGATTTCTCTTCAACTTGGTAATTGATGATCTTTTAATTTAAGTTCTGGCCCCTATCCGTGGCCGAATAATATATAATTTTTTAATTTTTTGTTGTGTTTTTTTAAAAACCAATTCAAAATTTATATTAATTATATTAAGTTTTAACCCCTATCCGTGGTTGAAATGCACCATATTATTGACTGCAAAATTTATCAAATTTACAAACTTATAAACGAAAAAATTTAATTTTTGTTTGAAAAATATACATTACAATTAATTTAGATCAATTAAAATGTAATTGACTGCAAATTTGATCAAATTTACAAACTTATAAACGAAAAAATTTAATTTTTTTTTTTGTTGAAAAATATACATTACAATTAATTTAGATCAATTAAAATGTATAAGGTAAGACTGACTCACATAGCCTTACTGACGAGTCCAATGAGTCAGTCCGAGACGAAACATAGAAAATCTAACTTTAATTCACTTGCAAAAAGATATATTTTTAAAAATTAATTGTAGAACACAAAACAAAACATTATCGACCCTAATGCCAATAAAAAAATCTTCATTACAATTATAATAATTGGTTCAATTAAAAACGACATCTTTCGAAAAAACAGCAAAGATGCCATCTAATTATTTACGTTTTATACTTTCTGAAATCTCTTCTTCTCGTATTGTGAGAAAATCATCAGTCTGATAGAGAGTCGCAGTTGGGATGAGAATGAAGCATCCAATGAGATTTCCACGAAACACCGAGATGGTCATTCCACACGGGAGATGAAATTTCCATTCAAGCGTAAACAAAGTTCTAAACTCATACCTAAATTCACCAGGAAATCCTTCTCTGGAGTCCTCGAGTCGCGATATGGAAATTATCCTCGTTCCCAGCCGGATGTTACGAAAAATACGTTCTTTGTCGTATATTAAAAAATGGTGGAAACTAAAATTGTATAAATTTCATTATCGCAAAATAGAGGCGGATTTTTCTTTTAAAATCAAGAATAGAATTATTCTTGATATCAGGTTCGAGAATGGACGAGGGTTTGCTTATCTTATCGCTTGCGTTCTCGTGTAAAAAAGGAACGTGCAAAAAAGTACTACGTAATGAGTCATTTGTAGTGAATAAGATAAGAAGTACTTTGCATAAAAACTGAGAGCTAAAACTGCCCTTGACTCCGATTTTTAATTGTGATTCACAACAAAACAATAACCTTGTATTTTTACTCCGGAAACATTTCTTAACATAAAATTGATCTTATGATTAAAGTTTTTGAGGAAAAATAGTAATAAAGTCTTACGCAATAAAAAGGAACAACTGCTGTTGATCAATCTTAATTCACAAGACAATTTCAAAAGAATGATTCTTATCGGTAACTTTTATAGCGAACAAGTAAAAGAATTCTTTTCCTAGTTTTAATGAACGGGGCCAGCAGAAAAGTTACATGCGTACATACGTGTATACTATCAACCTCAAAGGCACCTTTTAGATTTGTTTTAGATTTTACGCATTCGCTTTGCATTCTGAGGGAACATTGATCTCGTCAGAATTCTGATAAAATGAGTATTTACTTTTCTCAGATTTCAAATTGAAGTATATTCGATGCTCAATCAATGTTTATAACTGATTTCATAGCCCTAAATACTCTAATAACAGGGCAAATAGGGTGACATTTCAAGAAAAAAGGGGAATACATTTTTTAGAAATAAAACTAATGTAGTTACCATATTGAATTTAATTTGAAACGGTTTGAATTCCTAAAATTTTAAGTTGAAATATATTGATTTTCAACAAAATAGATGACTTTTTAACCAAATAGTTGAATTTTCAACCAAAAATGGAACAGTTAAATTTTCAGTTAAAAAAAATTACTACAAAAAAAACGAATTTTCAACAAAATAGTTCAATTTTCAACCAAAAAATAAATTTTTAAGAAAGCAGTTCAACTTTCAACCAAAATAGTTGAATGTATAAGCTAAAAGACGAAAATACTATTTAAAAAAACAAGTTAATGTTCAACCGAATAATTCAATTTTTAAACCCAAAAGATAAATTTTCAACCAAATAGTTGAATTTTCAAGAAAATTATTGAATGTTTAACCCAAAAAAAACGAATTTTCTACAAAATAATTTCAATTTCAACAAAAAAGTTCATTTTCAACCAAATAGATGATATTCAACCAACTAGTGAATTCTTCTAGTGAAATTGTTGAATTTATTAGTTAAAAAGACTAATTTTCTACAAAACAGTTGAATTTACAACCAAAAAAGGTGAATTTTTAATCCATTGAGACGAATTTTCTATTCACAAAGATTAATGTTCAACAAAGCAGTTGAATTTTCGACCATAAAAGATGACTTTTTAACAAAATATTTTTATTCTCAAAAGTGAAACTTTTAAAAACAGATCTGAATTTTTAACAAAACAGTTTATTTTTAGGCTCAGTCTAGTCGTCCCGAAAATTTGGGGGTTTTGGATAAGGGGATGGACTGGTTGTCCCTAAAATTCCTGATTACCAGAGATTTCGACATTTTCAATCAATTAAGATGAATTTTCAACTAAAAAAATGCCATTTTTGTTTATCTTTAATCAAAAGCAGGGGGTGACACGATTTTCGCTTTTGCATTAGAGGCGCGTGTCAGTTTTGTGAAGAGCGGCGAGTCGTGAAGCATTGGCGCCACCTCTGCGACGCCCGGTCTGCCCGTTGTCTGTTATGATTTTGCATATAAAAACTCGTGAAATGTCATAACTTTATCGTCTATTTGCCGTATTTTATTTACTTACGGCTACATGTGTTATAGAAATGGGGGACATCGATGTATAGCACCGAACTGTCTATCAGGGCACGACTCAACCCGCTCAAACGGAGTAAAAAAGTACTTTTTTACGTTCTAAAAAATGAGGTTGACCGTTGGCAACAAGCAATTAAGCATGAAAAAAAGGATTTTATTGTTAAACCTGGAAATGTAGTTTGTGCAGATCACTTTTTAAAGGATCAAATAATTTGGAAAAAGAAAGTTTTAGCTCCGGATGGAACGGTTATGGCGGTAAGTATGAGAATTTGTTTACACCGATGTTTTTTTTAACCTAAAATAATTGAATGGCTCTGACGGTTTCATGACTACATTGATTTTTAAATTTTGATATATTTTTCTTCTTGTCAAACTTTTAGAGTATTGTAATAGTGTGTAACATTATATTTTTATTAGTTTTTGAAATTTTAAAAATATTTTAAAACCCTTACTATCTTTAAGAAAATTGTAAAAGTAACATTATTGACAGTTTTGAATTATCGCTGAGTTTCGACATTTATGTACGATTACATTAATTTATTAATAAATTCAAGTATTAAAGTAAATTATAATTGTAAAATAATGACTTTCTTGCAGTCAGAATAGCACAAGAAACCTAAATTTAAAAAAAGGATAATTTTATGAAAAAGTAAGTCGCGACATTTTGTAAAACGTAGCTTTGCTCAATTGTATATAATAAATTATGATGTTCTGTCTGCATATAATTGCTATACTTTTATCGTAGTATATTCGTAAATAATTTAAATAATTGTATTTATTTAAATAAATTAACCTGGCATTTATTACTCCTATATACCATCCTACTGTCGTTACTCCATATTTAATTTATATCTCCATCTTCTCATTCCATTTTTAAATAAATAAATGACTAAATGTACATTAAAGTTGATAACTTTATTACTGATGATCTTTTCGGCCATTTCACGATCAATACAATATACTGAATATTAAAAATTATGATTTTTAAATTTGGTTGTATATTTTTATTATAATGTAATAATAGATTAGGATCATTCGAGTCATTAAATAATAGAAAAAATATTTTTTATATTATTATTTCAGAACATTTAGTTTATTTGTTTTGAACTTCAAAGACGTAAATTTTATATTTTACCATTCCACTCTACTTGAAAATTAAAAACCGACATTTCCAGTGTATGTAAGGTCTATTTTTTAATCCTAGGTATTTTTGTAATTCTAGAAACAGTTAATCCTTGATTAATTCAAGCTAAAAGTTTTTAAATTATCCACAAACGTCCAAAATATTATAAAAACTGCGAAAAATACTAAATCTCCCATGATTCTAATCAGCTTTCAATCAAATGTAGGGCGCCGCGCTGGTGGCGCCAGTGTTTCATTTTCTGCCGTCCTTCACAAAACTGACACAGCGCATTTGTATGGCGAGTCACCCCCCTGATCAAAAGGGAAGGATTTATAATACACGAAGGCGAATGTTCAACAAAACAGTTAAACTATTCACACAAAAAGGAATCTACAAAACAATTGAATTTTCAACAACAACAAATTAATTTTCAACCTAAGGATGACCTTTTAACAAAATACTTGAATTTTCAGGCCAAAAATATGAATTTTCAACAAAAAAGTTCATCTTCAACCAAACGAATTTTCTATCCAAAAAGACGAATGTTTAACAAAAAATTAAATTTTCAATCAAATAGTGAAATTTTATACCAAATTGTTAAATTTGTTCGCTAAAATACGAATTTTCTACAAAAAATTGATTTTTCAACAAAAAAGGTAATTTTCAACAAAATAATTAAATATTGAACCAAATAGTAGAATTTCAAACCAAGAGTAATGAATTCTGTACCAAAAATATAATAGTAGACCTTGTAACCAAAAAGAATGAACTCTTTAACCAAAAATAGTTGGTTCTTCTTATCGGGTTCTATTAATTTAGTTCGCATTAACGCAAAAACCGAAGAAAAGGAAAAGTTTCTTGAAAACAGGGGAAAAAGGAAGAGTTTTTTTAAAGAAGAGAAATTTTCAACACAAAAATAAGAATTTTTAACAAAAAAGTTACTTTTCAACGAAATAGTTGAATTTTCAAACTAATAGTTCAATTGTGAATCAAATAGTTGAATTTTCTATCAAATTAG
>CAKNYM010050660.1:122785-137164 GCA_932195095.1 Andricus curvator
TACTTGAATTTTCAAGTCAAAAAGAGGAATTTTCGACGAAACAGTTTTATCTTCTACCCAAAAATATGAATTTTCAACCAAATAGTGGAATTTTCAAACAAAATAGTAGAATGATAAACCCTGAAAACCGAATTTTCGACAAAAGAATTCAATTTTCAAGAAAAGAGTTCACTCTCAACCAAATAGTTGATTTTCAAAAGTTAATCCTCAACCAAATAGTTCGAGTTTTCATTGAAATAGTTGAATTTTATACTAAACTGTTCATTTTTCACTTATTGAGTTCTATTCATTCAGTTCGCATTTAAGCTAAAAACGAGAGAAAAAGGAAGTTTCTTAAAAACAGCGAAATAAATAGGAATTTAAAAAAAAATGGGAAAAAGAGGACAATAGGGAAAAGAGTGTGAGATCTGTTATAAAGAAAAAAAAAGAGAAACACTTGCTCGGTGCACATACATATATACCTAACACGAACTTTACTCTATCAAATATAGATTGATCGCAACTCTGCATCAGTTTCTTATTTCTTTGTTTCCTTTTTGAACTTTGCTCGTGATAATGATGTGAGTTCACTGGTATGTAATCATGGATAATTGGATTCTATAAATACCTGATAAATTAAATATATGTAAAAGTTGATATACTTGTATGCAAGAATGCCTTAGTCTCGAATTTCTGGATGTACTACTGAAATTGTTATATCTTACTCAATGCCCTTTGTGTCATAGGAGTTACACAGAAAGCTCTCGTGGATTGTTCGCCCTCTTTCTTTCTACAATTGTGGCTTGCCTTCGCTTCAGTTCGAAAATTCAATTGAATTTGCAATTGCGAACTGCACAAATGCCTAACAAATAGGGTGCTCTGCCCTAGATTCTCTCGAAACGAAATGCAAATCCCTCCACCGGGTTTCGAAATGAAAATAAAGTATATTCTGATTCGCTGCACAAAGTAAGTACATCGCCAAAAGGTACTTATTATTCATATTTTATCGATTTACCCAAAAGTTTTGGTTTGATCCAGCAAATTATTTGAATTTGGTTACACCAACATAATTTTATTAACCAAAAATTTTTGTTGAGTCAATCAAGTATTTTTCAGAGTGTAATATTGTCCATTCCCTTATATCTCAGCGATATTTTCAACAGGGTATACAATTTCAACTCAAATTTCACTACGGCTTTCCGGTCATTTCCCACTTCGCAACAATTTTTCACTGTCATTGGTATTTAAAAATTCGATGTTAAAAATAAAACGTGTCCTTCCAATTCAGTGCTAAATTTAAAATAAAAAAGTTCCTTCTTTTCATCTGAATGTTAGGAATACAAAATTTGCCCTCAAACCACTCAATAAAAATGTTAAAAAGAAAAAATGGCCTCTTCCAATTCAGAAAAACAATAATTAACCAAAATTTCCTCCCTTCCAATTCAATAAGAATGTTCAGAACAAAAGACGCTCCTCTGCCAGCTTAAAAAAAAACTTATTGAACAAACACTTCTTCTCTTCCATCTCGATAAAAATCTTAAATATGAAGAAATGTTTTTCTTTCAATTTAGAAAAAATTGAATATATTAAGTTCTTGCAGATTAAATGGCCGTTCTTGATTTATAAAATAAAAATAAAAAATGGCCTTTTCATCTGCAACAACCTAATAAAAGGTTCTTCCCTTGAACTCAGTAGAAATATTTTTTTTAAATGGCCTCTTCCAATTCAGAATAAATTAAAAAACCAGATTTCCTCCCTTCCAATGCAATAAAAACGCTGAAAAAAATGTATCCTTCAAATTCGTGTAATAATAAAAACCAAAATTTCCTCCTTTCCAACACGAGAAAAATCTGCAAAATATAAAATGATCCTCTGCCACTTCAACCAAAATTAATAACTAACATTTTCTCCTTTTAAACTCAATAAAATTGTAACGTTAAAAGTTAAAAAATTAGTACTCTGAAATTCTAAAGATTAAAGAATTTTTATTTTCAAAAATTCAGTTTCAAATTGTTTAGTTTTGAATATTTAATTTATAACTGAAGAGTGGCAGTACAGAACTAGATAAACAATATAATAGAAATTTTCCAAAAGATCCAAAAAAACATGTTATAAAATCGAAATCGCTATTTGAAGACAAAAAATGTCAATTGGCGAGCCAAAGTTTTGTTGAATTGAGGCCAAAACAGTTTGATCAAAAAAAGTTATCTAGGTTCGAGGAAATGGATGTGGAAGTTGGCAAACTCAAAGTTGCCCAGACTTCACTGCGCATAGCGATACAAAAATTCAATTTTCAGCTTAAAAATAAAATACAATAATGCTTCCGTGATATTAAGTTTGTGAATACGGGTAAAAAAATCTTCATGTAAAAAAGTGAGCCAATTCCAAAAAAATCGACCAAGAATTTTGAGACTAAGACTACTTTTCATGAGTTTTCAAAATCTGTTTTGGATAGCGATTAAAAAACAAATGTTCTATTTTTTGGAAAAATAAAAACTTGCTCCCGAGATAAAAATTAATGATTGCGATATCACAATACACCAGACATTTTTTTGCTGAAAATCCGAAAAAAAAGAAAACATTTTTTTTCATTAAATGATAATAATTTCAAGAAATATCAATGATAAGAAGTGAAACAAAATTATTGCTACATTAAAATTGTAACTAAATATATGATTTTTGAAAAAATCCTTCTACCACGATGTGTAATGGATTTTGTAAGAATGCTTATGTAATAAAACAATTTTTGATGAAAATGTTGGTTATTTTTAATTTTTTTTATTTTAATTTTTTGGTATTTTTAATTTAAACACAAATTATATTTCAACATTTCAAAGAAGATTCACAACTTTTTAAAAATTTGAGGTGTTGGTGTTTTACACCGATTTACAATTTAAGGCTATATTAATGTTTTTCACTAGAAATCGGTTATTCTGAACAATAGACATTAGGTTTAAAAGAAGATTCATAATCTTACATATTTATTTGTTATTTCATGTTACGGTTTTTCGCCGAAAATTTGTATAGATTTGAAAGAAAATTTATCATTTTTGAACAATTTTAGTTTATGTTAATATTTTTCACCGAAAATCAGTTGTTTTAAACAAAAAGTATTTGAATTTAAAAATGAAACTTACCATTTTGAAGCACTTTAAATTATATTCGTTTTTTTTTCTTAGAAGTTGGTATTTTTGAACAAACAAGCAACAGTTTGTTTATCTATACAATTTATTATATATTGATTCTGATGAGATATCAGTTTTTATTAATTATCATAAAAATTTTCTTTGCCTTTTCAGTATATTATTTTAAATTATAGATACATTTTATTTTAATATTTATTTGAAAATTGCGTGAGACAAAAAAAAGTAACACTAAAAAAATCAAAAAGTGGCGACTGTCGAATAAAGAAGGAAAGAAATCTCAAAAATTCACGGCGAAATCCCTAGGGATTTTTTAAAATAATATTTTTGTTGCAGGAAGTGAAAAATTTGGAAAATGATAGTTATGGACAGTGCCTAAATAACTATGGCATTCGTTGGAAATTGAACGATTTTGATGTTAAATTTTATAAATATGAAGCAAAAGCTTTCATTAACTATAATACAAATAATGTTAACTTAATAAAAAAATACTATATAACGTAATAAATAGAAATTTTCATTAAAAGGTTCTCCTTATAACCTGCAAGAATTTAGTTTTCCTAAATATACTTAGGTATTCTTTTTAAAAAATTAAAAAGTTAAATTATTTTTATTATTAATAACTACAAGAAAACTATCCATCTAGAAATACTACCCGAATCATACATATAATTACATACATATTATTACATAATTACTCCATCTGGACTGTAAATATGGATTAAAGCTTGATTATTAATAACGAACTGAAAAATTCACAAAAAATTAAAATTTGACTAAAGCTTTCAACTGTATTTTGGTTTCCAATTGAGACATTATTGAGTGAGTTGTACAAAGCTTATTTGTGTTTATATATAGTTCACGAGTAAAACAAAACATTCTATTAGATTTGTATAATTTGATAGTATTAATACAACCTGCATTACGTGCAACAGCTCCAGTGGTTTGTGGGGACATATACAGGTTATGTAAAGAGAACTATACTGCCAGAGACCTGGGGGCTAATTACAAAGAAATAAATTAGTCCAGGCTCACCGAATCGTCTGCGAACCAAAATTGAATAGGTAAAGTGATTTATAGCGAACTAAAATTCTGCTGCAATTTTCCTGGAACTATAATTATAAAAAATTGCTTATAATTATAAAATTAGTTTGTCACTTAGAAAGATGTTTGGTTGGGACATCCAAACATTTGTTTTTTATAGGAGCAACACAATATTTTGGTTATTTTGACAGAACTTATTTTCAACTTCAATTTAGAAAAATTCTTCAATCAAGAAAAATATTTGGATGAAACAACTCACTAATTCTGTTTCTGCTGAATCAACCAAATTTCGTTGAGTTTACAAAAGTTTGGTTGAAATAAACAAAATGTTGTTTTTCTATAGAATCTATAGCCAAAATTTTGCGATTTTCTTTTTAAAAGAAAAATTCTAACTCAATGAAATTCCAAATTTCAATTCCCCAAAATTCAAACGCCTTTTTTTTATCTTGGATTGCATCAAATTAAGAAGGCTTAAAGTTTTTAAGAAATTCAGACTTTAATTTTTTCAGTTTTGTAAATTGCACAATATGCGGCAAAACACTGATGGACACAGTCCGAAACGGGATAATCCTCAAAGAATGTGGTACAGGAGAGACACTAGTTGACGTATGGGAAAGAAATCAGTTAAGATGGTTCGGACATGTTGAAAGATGAACGACTGACCAAACAAGTGTATAAAGGTAAAGTAAATGGCAGAATGCCCAGAGGTAGAATGCCAAAAGAATGGTTAGAATCTGTGAATCAGACATTAATCCGAAGAGACATAAGAAGCCATAGAAACACGAGAGCTTGCATGAAAGAATGCATGGACGTGAAGGAAGCTAAAGTAGTATGCCAGGACAGAAAAGTGTGGCGACAAATAGTTTGTAAACAGAGTAACAATAGAGCGAATGACGCCTGAAACAAAAACCTTGGATACTAATGGGCCCAAGTGGGGAATCACACATAACAATTTTGTGAGGCTCTTGACTTGGGGTGATCGCTAGAGAGATTGATCAGCAATCTGGGTCGGAGAAGTGTTGCGGAACGAACGTGACATTTAAATAAATAACACGAGAATTCTAGATCAATCTAAAATATCTATTAATTAAAAAGGAAAGTATTTTGCGTTTTCTACGTAACACAAAGTATTCAGTTTAAAAACAATTAGTTTTTACTTTATTTTAAGTTGAAAACTTTTATAATTTAGAGTTTCAGTCATTATAACATTAAATTAGGAAAATGTAGAATGCTCCCTAATGGAAACAAAGGATACTAATAAGAAGTAGAGTGCATTAATTTCTAATAGCCTTACGATGTGAACGTTCTAAATTTAGTAAGCAATCAATTTTATATATTTTTTAAAAGAATAGAAAAGTGTAATCTTTCAAATTTGGGAGCTTTAGAACTTGAATCAATCAAAATTCCAAGCTTTAAAAATTTTTACACCAGAACATTCGAGTGCTTTCAATTTTAGAAATTATTAAGTACTGAAGGTTACAATTTTGGAAACCATGCACTTAAAATACCATGAAATTTAAAAAATTGAAATAAGCTCCTGAAATTTGGAATATGCATTTTCAAAGTTTAAAAATATTGAATTTCAATAATATAATTTTCTTAACTGAATCTAAGGAAGTAAGGAAATTCAAGTTCTTTTATATCTTTGTTATAATTGTTTGTTCCGAAGTACCCCCACTCTTCAATTTTCTTTTGTAAATAAGAAAATTCTAGGACCTATTTTGCACTTCATTGAAAATTATTTCATATTGCTGATACATTATTCAATGTTAAAAAAATCATTGTAAATTTACAGTATGAATCATTGAATATTACTTTGAAAAATTAAATTTGGCTTCATATTAAGAAAGAAGTAGAAAAAGTCATTTATAGACAGACATGCATTGGTTTAAATTCCAAATTTACTATTCATCATTAGTAACCTGAAATTATTCTCAATAGATTTTGAAGTTTTATTTATATAAATGCACAGAATAAAATTCTTATGAAACAAAAGGAAGACGATTAAAAAGTATTTTTGTTCAACAATGTAAAAATAAATACAGCCTCAAAATTGGGCATTTTAAAAATACAATTTTTCATCTCTGAACCTTAAAAAACTTGTTACTGTTAGTGAACCCGGGCGGAAAAATTATGTATCATTTTTCCGCCTGGGAATTAAAATTGTTTTGACTTACTCGTAGAATATTCAGTAAGGAAAAATGGTTATAAATAAACTATTATAATTATTATGGAAAATTTTATAAACTTCCTAACTGTAAAATAAAAATGTACCCTTTAAAAATATACGAAATCCAAAAAACGGGATTTCGTTCATCACACTAAAATACTTCATTGAAAATGAAATAAGACTTTTCAATTAATATGACAGTAAATGGATAATCGAAAATTAATAACCATTTGCTTGATAATATAAGCAGGCTCGTGACGTTATTATTATGCTCGTCACGAGTCATTTTATTGATTAATGGTTAATTTCACATTATTAAAATATCAAATTATCAGACTGATTTGATTTATTTATACCAATAAAGTATAATAAAAAAAGATACAAAAACATCAAATGCATAAAATCATTATTAATTTATTAAATCAATATCAATTCCTTAAAATAATAATAATAATTAATTAAATATTAAACTACAACTGGTAAATATATTCATCTGAGTGAATGACTTCGACAAATAATATTAGCTACTGATTAATGAGGAATTCATTTTAGCCACTTGAGGGTATTTGACCTACTCGCAACCTAGTATTGACCAAAGAAGGTTCTCTCGAGCGCATCGTGATGCTATGCTCTAAAGTTTGGTCATTACTCTAAACTTTAAGTCACCACGAAAATTCCCATTCTGGGTAACTGTGCTTCTGTTGATTCAATAATGCATATGATTATATTGAAACTAAAAATTTAATAAAAAATATTACAATTTCCATTGCTGACTCAAGATTTAGAAAAGATCTGAGACAGCTAAAATTTCAGAAATAGATCATTGAAGTTTTAGTTCCTGTAGATAAAAATGAAAAATCGGCTTTTACGTAAATCAAAGTTACAGTAACTTTGGTCCTCACATAACAAGATGGCAGCAAAATTTCATTTTCAAAATTTCCTTATTTTACCTGAATCATTTCTCATTTTTCCTGACCATTAATATTTAAACACTAAAATTTTAATGTTGTAACATTTTTAATATAGAATCTAATTTCTAACCCAAGAAGTGACTGAAAGTAAATATGAAAAAATTCATTGAATTCAGCAAGTTTGAAATAAGATTACGAAAATTCAAGGAAATTCCAAAGAATTTGATAAAATGCCTAAGAATTCAATAAACATAAGAATTATTATAATAAATAAACATGAATATATTATAATGAAATATAATTAATATGAAATAATTCAAACAATTTCAGAGAATTCCAACGAATTTAAAAGAATTCAGGATAAATTAATAAGAATTCAGGGTGAATTCCAAATAAATTGCAAAAACTATTTGAAAATCTCTTCAAACCTTTGAAAACCTCCGAAATCGCTCATTTCTTGCGAATAAATTCTTTGAAATCCACTAAAATATTTATATAATCTTCTGAAATTCTATGAAACCTGATATTTCCTGAAATCGTGGAAAATGTATTAAAATACCTTGAGAGCGTTTTAAATTGCTTAAAATCATTGCAATCCTAGGAAGTCTTATAAAATCCCTTGAAACGTATTAAAATATCTTACAAACGTATAGATCTGGCAAAAACGTTCCACATGTTCTGAAATTCTAGGAAATTCTGAACCGCATGAAAACTTTTTCAAATCTCTTAAAATCAATAAAATCCTTCAAAACCACTTGCAATTTTTTTAATCTCTTGAAAAATACTTGGACCCTTTTAAAATACCCTACAATATTTAAAGTCCTTTCAAATCTTTCGAAATCCATTAAAAATTTTTAAAACACTTGAAAATTCCTTTGAATTTTCAAAAATACCCTAAAATTGTCAAAATCCTTTCAAATCCCTTTTAATTATTAAAATCTGTTAACTTTTTTAATTGATGTTTAATTTTTGGAATTATATATATATATATATATATATATATATATATAATAATTTTGAAAGATTGGAATGCTTTAAAATACACTAAAATAATTCTAATCCTTGAAAATCCTTTCACACCTTTTGAAATACCTAGCTCTTGATATTCCTTTGAAATCCCTTGAAATGTTTTGAAATACGCTGAAATCATTATAATCCTTTGAAATCTTTTGAAATCCTTAGAAACTTTTTGAAGCTCTTGAAAATTCCTTAGAATTTTTAAAAACATCATAACCTGTTTAAATTCCTTTAAAATCTCTTCTAATTATTTAAATCTATTTGAAATTGATTGGAATGTTTTGAAATACCCGGAAATATTTCAAATCCATTGAAACCTTTCAAAATCCTTTGGAACTTTTTAAAACTGCTAAAAATCCCTTGAAATTGAGAAAATTCCCTAACATTTTTTAAATCCTTTACAATCTGTTGAAATCCCTTGAAACTTTTTAAAGCTCTTGAAAATTCCTTGGAATATCTAAAAATACCCTAAAATCTTTTGAATCCTTTGAAATCTCTTCTAATTATCGAAATCAATTACAAATTTCTTAGAATCTTTTAAACCACCCTAAAATATTTCAAAAGAATTCAAGAAAATTCAAAAATAGGTATAGACCTGAATTCAATAGTGGTCAACCCATTAGTTAATTTATTAAAAGAAAAGTGATTAAAATGAGTTTTTCATTTTAAAAAGAGACTATAGTGACTTTATCTTCAAAAATTGACTAAAAAGTGATTTGAGAAAAAAAGTGATTAAAGTGACTGTGTGGTTGCCCTAATTATTCTTGAGCTTTGACAGTTACTTAAAGTGCTTCTTAGAAAAATTCGCTGATTTTTGCCACTTTTTTCAAAATCCCTGACTTTCCCTGACGAACAAAATTCCCTGACTTTTCCCTGATTTCCCGGCTTTCTCTGAAATAAGGCCACACTACATAACTTGAAAATTCTCGAAATTTCACAACATTTCTAAAACTGGGTAAAGGAATTCTTCACTTAAAACGTTAAACGCATCATTTACATTTATAATTATTATAAGTATTGAAGACTAAGTAAGGTAATAAGTGTTTTCTTGATTTTTTAAATAATATACTCACTACCTCAGCTAAGGAACCGAATATCTACTATTTAAAAATTGTTTTCGGGCACAAAAATGTGTTTACTGCAACGCCGAAAAGTATCTTTCACTTTAAATTGACTGGTATTCACCATAGATTCTACTCCAGGAACGTGATTAATGGCAAAACTTTTCTACGATTCGTCTGTAAATCTAAGGGCACCAATCACTTCCCCCTCTCATCCAACAATAAATCAGAACTTATTTCAAACGAGTTCCAGATCCAGTAGCTCATTTCGATGAAACGTCGCGTCTTCAGTGAACAGAAATGAATACCTTCTTTTATTCCACAGGAAGTAACAAGAATTTCAAGAAAATAAAAAAATAAAAGGAACGGAGATAAGGTTCATTGCAAACAATTGTATATTTGTGAGGGTGCAAATCTTCGTTACATTCAAAAACTATCACTTCAAACAATGAAGAATTATTACCAAATACTATAATATTTAGCTCAACAAAATTTTGTTTAAGTACCGTTTGTTACTTGTACCAAAGAATTTTGTTGCTCATATAAAAAAAGCGACCGCGTATGCGCTGACGCTCAAAGTCCCCGTTTTCAATATGGCTCATGTCAGCTCACATGCCAGAGAAAGCAACGAAATGCAGTTTTGATTTGAGAGGTTTTTGAAAAAGATGTTTTAAAAATAATTACATGATTTTCCTTGATTTGACTTTAGAATCTAGGATTATGAACATAGCTTCTTTATTTTATTTCAGAAAATAAAATATTCCTTGTTTAAAGAAAAAGCTAGAAGAAAAGAAAATGCTTCAATTCAGTAAAATGCATCAAATTTGAAAAAAAGTCTTTCGGTTAATCACAATTTCGTCTATTTTCTGGATTATCCGGATGAAATTCAATTGTGATTAATTAAGCAAATTCTTTTTAAATTGAATCCATTTTATTGAATCCATTAATTTCTCTGGCTTTAGCGTTTTCTCGCACAAATAAGATATTTTATTATATTTACAAAATACGAATTCTCCTTCAACAAAACCCTATTGTTACTTCAACCAAATAATTGTATTGCTTTTACGAAAATGTGATTAATTATAAAAAATATATTTGTTCAATAAACAAAATGTTTTGTCGTGCCCACAAAAAAGTTGTGTTGGCTCGAACAAAAGATTTTGTTGCTTATATAGCAACCAAAGAATGTGGTTGGGTCAACCAAACTTTTGTTCGGCCATCCGAACACTTTTCCCAGGATAGCTTCTTATGACATTATTTCCTGTGAATCAATTTTTTTTTACGATAATAATTTCAATCACTAAATAAAGTTCTAATTTATTTTTCCGATGGTGCATGGATTATTGTATCCATTTTCGATCAAAGACTTTCGAATAGTATAAAAACGTCGAAATTGTTACGATTTTTCATTTTGAATCTATCTTTGACATTAAAATGTCCATTTATGAACCTATACGAATATGTAATTGGTAAATTTAGAATGCTTATAATTAGAAATTACCCATTACAATTCCAATTAAGGAATTTTTTTAATGCACGCCTTTTTATGAAATTAAATTTCCTATTAGGGTCAAAATATCTCAAGTGTGCCACTTTTAAATCGATAGTTCTATTTTCAATCAATTTATACAGTTTTCGATTCGTTTTTATATCAAAATAACTCCCCTAAAATATTTTTGCAAAAAATTTATTTTTTTAAAGTTATTAACAATCAAAGTTCTTGATCATATTTTTTTCAAAAATTGATTACTCGCGAACGGTTCATCGAAATTCAATAATAGGGTTATGAAAATTTTTATTACAAAGTATACTTTACGCTCAAAAATTGTTCGGTAGTAAAAAAATTTTGTTTATTGTTTAAATAATCGTTTGTTTTAAACAATTGGAAATTAATTAAACTTCTCCGCCTGTGAAAGAATTCTTCCACGTTTCAATAGATTCTAAAATCTCTTCCAAAAATTTTGGTGAAAAAAAAGTTATTATTTTGCAGTAGTTCAAAAGTTATTGATTTTTTTGTGACCGCGCTCCGACCTCCAGCGCTGGTCGAGCACGCACAATTATGTAAACAAATGCATAGTTTAGGCGTTTATTGGAAGAAAGTAATCGTTTTTCTTTCTTAGTAACATTAAATTATATGACTGGTAATACTTAGTGATTGAGATTGGTCACTCGATATTATTTGCTTATTTTATAAACAAATTTTATAAACAAAAGCATAGTTTAGTCATTTATAGACAGAAAGTAATAGTTTTTCTCTCTAATCGTCTTCAACTTACATAGGTGGTGATTTTTAGTGACCAAGAATTGTCAATCGATATTATTTGTTTATCTTATAAACAAATCTTATAAACAAATGCATAGTTTGACCATTTATAGATAGAAAGTGATCGTTTTTTTCTAATCGTCTTCAAATTACATAAGAGGTGATATGTAGTAACGAAGAATTGCTAGTCGATATTATTTGTTTATGTTATAAACAAATTTTATAAACAAATGCATAGGTTGACCATTTATGGATAGAAAGTGATCGTTTTTCTTTCTAATCGTCTTCAAATTAAATAAGTGGTGTTATTTTGTGGAGAAGAATTGTCATTTGATATTATTTGTTTATTTTATGAACAAATCCATAGTTCAGCCATTTGTAGACAGAAGGTAATCTTTTTTTATTATTTCCTTCAAACGATATCACTGGAAATGTTTTGTGATGTTCTAGAAAAATTAGCTTCCAAGATGTACTTGTGAATCATTTCGATAATTTCAGGATCCATTTCAAATTTATTCATGCTCCACTCTTGCCTTAAAGAGATCACTAAACATCACCACTTATGTCATTTGAAGACGATTAGAAAAAAAACGATCACTTTCTATCTATAAATGGTCAAACTATGCATTTGTTTATAAGATTTATTTATAACATAAACAAATAATATCGATTGACAATTCTTTGTCACTAAACATCACCAACTATGTAAGTTGAAGACGATTAGCAAGAAAAACTATTACTTTCTGTCTATAAATGACCAAACTATGCTTTTGTTTATAAAATTTGTTTATAAAATAAACAAATAATATCGAGTGACTAATCTCAATCACTAAATATTACCAGTCATATAATTTAATGTTACCAAGAAAGAAAAACGATTACTTTCTTCCAATAAACGCCTAAACTATGCATTTGTTTACATAATTGTGCGTGCTCGACCAGCGCTGGAGGTCGGAGCGCGGTCACAAAAAAATCAATAACTTTTGAACTACTGCAAAATAATAACTTTCTTTTCACCAAAATTTTCGGAAGAGATTTTAGAATCTATTGGAACGTGGAAGAATTCTTTCACAGGCGGAGAAGTTTAATTAATTTCCAATTGTTTAAAACAAACGATTATTTAAACAATAAACACAATTTTCTTACTACTGATCAATTTTTGAGCGTAAAGTATACTTTGTAATAACAATGTTCATAACCCTATTATTGAATTGCGATGAACCGTTCGCGAGTAATCAATTTTTGAAAAAAATATGCTCAAGAACATTGATTGTTAATAACTTTAAAAAAAATAAATTTTTTGCAAAAATATTTTAGGGGAGTTATTTTGATATAAAAACGAATCGAAAACTGTATAAATTGATTGAAAATAGAACTATCGATTTAAAAGTGGCACACTTGAGATATTTTGACCCATTATTCAATATATCAAAAACGGTTTAATTGTAATTTTACGTACCTTTATTTTAGGTTTCCATAAGACAAATATAATTAATTTGGAATTGAAAGATATGCAGGCTTGGTAACCTGCACTCGGAAAAAAATGCTTACAAAATTTCTTGTTTGCAGAGTTTAAACATTTTCTTGAGCCAATTATTTTTTACATTCCCGGAGGTCAAAAAAGTCTTCTCAATTTTTTGCGGATTTTAATTAATCATTTTCTGAAAGATAATTTCATAGTTAATTCACCCCTGTTTTCGAAAAAAATAACACAACATTAAAATTTCCCATTTTTGAACACTACAATTTGAAATTGTTCAAATTTGAAAGACTTTTAGTTTAAAGTAGTTCAATTTGTCCACTTTTTCTAAAAATATCATTCACAATTTGAAGACTTTTGATATCGAATCTTATGTAAAATTTGACATTTCTTAATATTGAATGCTTAAACATTTTAAAAATCAATATTTGAAGGGTGGCAGTACAGAACTAGATAACCAATAAAATGGGAACTTTTTAAAAGAGCGAAAAAACATTCTGTGAAATCGAAGTAACTATTTTAAAAATACCACAGATGCCTATTCCCGATTTGATCAAAAAAAGTTAAGTTGGATAGCGATTAAAAAACGAATTTTCAATTTTTTCAAAAATAAAAACATGCTTTCGAGATATGAGGATGCTGAGTGAGAATAAAAAAGGTTTGATAAATAAAAAGATTCTGTTCCGAAAAAATCCACATTGAAGAATACGATATCATAGTATGACAGAATTTTATTGATAAAAATTTAAACAAATTTTCATTAAATGATAATAACTTGTAGAAATATCAAAGCTAAAAGGTTGAAAAACTTATTACAACGTTGAATTTGTATCTAAATTGTATTTGAAAATTTCAATAAACCCATTTCCAATAAAAATGTTGGTTATGTAGTTCTGTACGGCAACCCTTCACCTATAATTTTTAAATGTTTCAAGTTCGCAGGCTTCAATTTGAAATTATTTATTTTAAGACAATAAAGTAGAAAAGCCTCAATTTCAAAAACATCTAGTCTGAAAGTCTTGAATTCTAAATATGTAGATCTAATTTAAAAGTGTTTATTGTTCAATCATTTCCAATCATGCATATTCGATTTTTTAAGTTATGTACCCTTGGGATTTTTCATTTCAGACTCATACTGATATCTTTTCCAATTGATTTTTGGCACATGTTATTACCATTTAAAGATGTTGACGTTCGAGTCTTAAAATTTTTATTTAATACAAATTTCGATGTTAAAACTATTACTTCGGACAAATAATTTTGGAAGAACAAGAAAAAATCTGCCTCAGCCCGGATTTGAAACGGGAACGC
>CAKNYM010050660.1:137174-180524 GCA_932195095.1 Andricus curvator
TTTTTTTGTCGGAACAAGCATTTCATTAAAACTGAGAAAATATTTTCACCGAATGAGTCGATCAATAAAAAGTGATACCTATATATCGGCTCCTATTTTATACGAATGGACCCAGCACAACCGAACTCCTATCCTACAATGCATATGACGAAGAATCGAAAATTTCCTACCAGCATTAAAAACAACCCGACAAACGAGCGATTCTAGCCTATTCCACAAAATGCCCCATGGTCGGCTGAAATTCACTCCTAAGCCCGGCGATTTATCAGCGTTCAAAGAGATTATACTGGAAAAGCCAATAAAAACGCCCACGAAATAATATCCAGAGAATTTACTTCACTACACCTATACTATACAAATTCTCATGTATCATGAACATAAATTGGCAAGATTATTTTATCTATTCGTAGTAGCACTTCCCGTATCATTTTATGGAAAAATATTTCTGTTTTCCTTATTATTACTAAATCGTACAGATAAGAATTCTGTAATTTTCAGTTACAAATCCCAACTATGAAAATAGGCAATTGAAATTACTGTATGAAAATATTACAATAATTAAAACAGGGGAAACTTTTCTACAGTGGATAATACAACCTACAGTGGATAATGGTTAATAAAAAATACTGATGTAAACAAATTAACTTAATCAATAGATAAGACACTTGTTAATAAATTAAATTAAAAATTAATTATTTCACGTATATTTGCATTCTGAATTTATGATTATCCACTGTAGGTTGCACTATCCACTGTAAGGAGGTTTCCCTTATACGCAATAAGATTTACCTTAATCACAGGACTCCGACTCATTTGTCAAATTCAAATTAGTGTCAATAGTAGCATACATTTTGAAAAATAGTCCTAACTATTTTGGAAGTATGGTATACAATATACATCTCCCATAAGACCGCGTGAAATGCATTAGAATCTTTTAAAATACCCTAAAAGCTTTAAAATCCATTGAAACTCTTTAAAAACAGCTAAATTTTGTTGAGATCCTCCGAAAATTCCTGAAAACTCGCCAAGCTTTTTAAATCCCTTGATATCTGTAGAAATCCCATGCAATCTTATAATTTTGTTTAAAATCCTATGAACCTCTTAAATCTTGTGAAACCTCTAAAAGCCCTAGAAATCCATTGAAATTTAATTCATTCCCTAGAGTTCCTGAAATAATAATGTTATCTAGAATTCCTTGAAATATTTTAAATATAATTGATATCCCGAAAACCTCTTTATATTCCCTTGAAATTTCTGTAATCCTAGGAAATTGTTTGAAAAACATTCAAAAATTTGAAATCTCGCGACATTCCTTTTATAATATCCTAAACTCTTAAAAATCCTTTGAAATCCCTTAAAATGTATAAAATCTCTTAAATCTTGTGAAATCTAAGCAATACTACAAAAATCGAGTGAAATCCCACAACAAATCTTGAAATCTGCAATACCTTTCGAAATTCGTTCAAAAATGAGGAAATCCTCTTAAACAAATGGAATATTCTTACACTTTTTTAAATCACTTGCAATCTATAGATATTACTTATAATTTTATGGAATCTTTTAATTTCTGTTGAAATCCTATAAATATCTAAAATATTGTAGAAATCTCTAAAAGTCCCTTGAAATTTCATTTAATTTAATCCCTAAAGTTCTCTAAAATAATAATTTAATCTAGAATGCCTTGAAATCTTTTGAAAGTTTCTGAAATTCTAGTAAATTCTTTTAAATACCCCTTAAAAATTTGAAACCTTGTGAAATTCCTTAGTACCTTTTAGAATACCCTACCCTCTTTGAAATCCTTTGCACTCCCTTAAAATGCGTAAAATCCCTAAAGTCTTGTGAAATTCCTAGAAATCGTCTGAAACATCTGAAAAACTCTCCATTTTTTTTAATCCCCTGAAATCTATAGATATTACTTATAATCTTATATGGAATCTTTTAATTTCTTTTGAAATGCTATGAATTCCTAAAATATTGTGAATTTTCCTGAAATCTCTTGATATTTTGTGATCGTGGAAATTCTTTGAAATCTTCTGAAATCTTTTGAAACCCGTTGAAGCATTTAAATCTCTTGATATTTTCTATAATCCTATAAAATTCTTTGAAATTCCACAGAATGTTTTAAAATAAACTATATTCTTTAAAATCCTTTGAAATTGTTAAAATCTCTTAAAACTTGTGATATTCCTAGACATTTTGGGAAATCTGGTACAACATCTTGAAAACTTCAATATCTTTTGATATTCCGTTAAAAATGTTTAAATCTTTGATATCCTCTAAAAGCCCATAAAATCGTTTGAAATCCTGGAAAACTTGTCAATTTTTGTTTAAATTGCTTGAAATCCCATGAAACCTTATAATTTTGTTTGAAATCCTATGAATCTCTTAAATCTCATGAAATTTCTAAAATCCCTAAAATCCGTAGAAATCCTTAGAAATCCCCTTAAAATTTAATTTCAGTTCACTTTTCCCTAAAGTTTTCTAAAATAATATTTCAATGTGAAATCTCTGGAAATCTTTTAAATATTATTGATATCCTGAATGCCTCTTGAAAACCTCTTGAAATTTTCTGAAATTCTAAGAAATTCTTTGAAAAACCTTGAAAATTATGAAATCTCGTGATATCCCTTGAAATCACTTAAAATATACGAAATCCATTAAATGTTGTGAAATTCTGAGTAATCCTGCAAAAATGGAGTAAAATCCCATAGCTAAATTTGAGATCTGTAATATCTCTCAAAATTCCTTAAAAAATGATAAAATCTTTTAAATTCTCTGACACACCTGGAATACTCTTAAATTTGGTCAAATCCCTTGAAATCTATAGAAATTCCTTATAAACTTACAGAATTTTTTAATTTCGCTTGAAATTCTATAAATCCCTCTAATATTGTAAAACCCCTTGATATTTTGTAAATACCGTAAAAATGCCTTAAAATAATATTTAAAATCTTCTGAAATATTACGAAATTAATTGAAATTCCTTCGAAATTTTGTAATCTATTGAAATTTTCTACAATCCTACGAAACTCTATGAAATTCCTCAGAATCATTTAAAATACACTATATTCTTTAAACTCCTTTGAGAATTTTTAAACCTCTTAAATCTTCTAAAATCCCTAGAAATCTTTTAAATCTGGTACAAAATCTTGAACACTTTGATATCTTTTAAAATTCCTTTTAAAAAATATTTAAATCTTTGAAACCCTCGAAGACCCCATGAAATCCTATGGAATACATAGTAATCCTTTGAAATCCCTAGAAGTCCTTTAAAATTGCATTCCATTTCATTAACTCCTTAAAGTTGTTTAGAAATTTTTGGAAATCCCCTAAAATTCTTTGAAATTTTTCAAATCCTACGATATCTTTGATACCTTTTGAAATCCCTTGAATTTTTTTAATTGTCTAAATCTTTTTGGAATTTGTAAAATATCCTAAAATATTTGAAATCCTCTGAAATCCATTGAAATTTTTTAAATCTTTTAAGTCCTCTTGAAATTTCTTCAAAAATTTTTAAAACATTGAAAAATTGATTGAACTTCTTAGAATCTCTTAAAATATCTTGAAATTATCTGAAATCCGTTGAGATATTTTTAAATACTCTAAAAGCTTTGAAATCCTATAAAATCCTTTCAGATCCCTGGAATCCGCTAAAATCCTATAAATATTTTTAATCTTTTGAAATCTTTTTTTTTGGATTTTTGAGATTGCAAACATGTTATTTTAGCCAATCTAGCGAAGAAGTTTGAAAATATGTTTAAAGGAAAAGTGAAAAAATAGTCGCATTATCGAGAAATTTTAGAAAATAGTAGCATGAGTATTATTTATTTCAAAATAATAGCAAAATTGTTGCATCGTTATAAGAGAGAGTCAAAAAAAGTCAATAGTGGCATGAGTCCGAGGCGTGCTATCATTACTAATCAATCGATTGTTCACGAAATTAGTAATAATTAGGTAATGCCAATAATATTAATAATATTAAGAATGACCTCATTTATTATTTAAACAAAAGAAACCAGAATATTTTAAGGAAGGAGATATGAAAAAAGACGAAAGCACGTGAAACAATAGCGATTATGAAACTGTTCGCCCGAAATATGCGGAAATTAACGAGATTTTTTTCCATCATGTGTCCGATTTTGCAACCTGTTATGTCCTACCATCACGAAAGAAAAAAGACGTGACAAATTTCAATAATGAATGTCTTTTTAAATCATTTTAAGCAAACAACATCCAGATAAGCATCTATTAACTTGAATAATCAATAACAAAAGTGACTTTCTTTTTTTTCTTATGTAAGATTTTATATTTTTACTCAACATATCAAAAATATATACATTATTTTTACCGTGAACGAGATTTCGAGGGATTTTGAAAGATTTGAATGTATTTCAACAGATTTTAAGGGATTTCAAAGGACTACGAAGTATTTTAAAGAATTACAACGGCAACGGCCATACCACGCTGGAAACACCAGTTCCCGTTAGATCACTGAAGTTAAGCAGTGTTGGGCGCGGTTAGTACTTGGATGGGTGACCGTCTGATACTACTGCGTTGCTGTTGGCGGTGGTGGGTGTGGTGAGCCCACACTTGTAGTTATTTACTACAAGAAACTATCCACCTAGAAGCACTACCCGAATCGGGTAGTGTCACGCTTACCCCTTGTGGCTCGCCGAAAGGGAAATGGCTTAATGGTATATATACAAAACTTTTACGTAATTTAACGAGATTTCCAAAACTTCTTAGTGATTTCATGAGATCTCAAGGATTTTCAAAATATTTCAAGGGATTACAAAACTTGTACGGCATTTAAAATTATTTTACAGGGAATTTTACAAGATTTGAAGAGACTTCAAGGAATTTATTCAGATTTCCAAAGATTTTACTGCATTTTAAAGGAATTCAAGAGATACCGAAGGATTTTGAGGGATATTAAGAAATTAAGAGCGATTTCCGCGGATTTCAAGAGATTTTAAGGAATTTAAAGAGATTTTGAAATGTTTCAAAATAAATCACGGGATTTCGTTAGATTTCAAAAGATTTAACGGAACTTCAAACTCTCGCGATTTGGATCAGTCACAATTTTTACTAATTTCAGCAGTGAATAAATTCTAGCTATGGATCAGTTACTCTTTACTGACGAATCAGTAAAACTCACTAATTTATCAATATAAATCACTGATCCATAGCTAGAAATCAGTCACTGATTAAAATTAATAAAAATGTTAGCTGATTAAAATTTAGCAAAGGATTTTCGAATATTATAAAGAATTTTAAGGGATTTCAAGGAATTTAAATGGCTTTTAAATGATTTTAATGGATTTTAATATATTGTAATGGATTTTAAAAGATTCAGAAAGATTCCCAAGGATTTTAAAGATTTCACTCAATTTTAAAAGGATTTTTATAGATTTTAAAAGATCTCGTAATATTTCGAAATATTTCATGGAATTTCAAGGATTTTAAACGATTTCTACAGATTTTAAGGGATTTCCACGGAGTTAAAAGATTGTAAGGGATCTTTCTGAGATTTTGAAGATTTCAAGCGATTTTAAGGATTTCCATAGTTTTTGAATGGATTTAAGAAATTTTAAGAGATTTCAAAATAATTCAATGGATTTAAAAGGCTTTTAAAGGACTTCAACGGAGTGATAAAGATTTCGATGATTTCACAAGATTTTAAAGGATTTTAAAGGATTATAAGGGATTTTGAAGATTTCAAGGATTGTCATAGTTTTTAAACGGATTTAAAGCATGTTCACCAATTTTGAAGAATATTAGGGAATGTTAATGAAACTTTGAAGGTTTAAAGAGATTTAGGAGATTTCAAAAGATTCCAGGGGATTTCAAAAGATTTGCAAAGATTTAAAAGGATTTTAAGGGATTCTAACGGATTCTGATAGATATAAAAGGGTTTTAATGATCTGAAGAGATTTCGAGGATTTTTTAACCGGCGTTTAGAGATTTTAAGGGACTTCCACGTATTTTTAAGGATTACTTGGGGTTTTCGTGTGATTTTAGAAATTTCAAGAGACTTTAAGGATTTTCACAGTTTTTGAAGGGTTTTTAGATTTCCAGGAACTCAATCGTTTTAAAGGGATTTCAAGAAATTATTTAGGCGAGAGTAGGGCTAAGCCAGTGGGGCTAAGCCCACACTTGCTTTTTTAAAGAAAAATGTATACCATGTGAATTTGGTTTTTTTAATAAAAGTGGGCCCTAATGCCCTATCTTCATCGACAGAGTTTCGTGGCATTCTGAATAACATGAAACATTTTACATCAAAATTTTTTTCCGACGCTTGTAGAAAATTGTGTTTTTCTTTTGTATCTCATCGTCCACTATAAACCAGGTATATTCATCTTACGTAAAACAGGTGCTGAACATGATTAGGCAGTTAAATTTTGATTTTACGATTACTTTTCATGTTTTTCGGATACCAATATACAAAATTGACAAGTGGGTCTAAGTGGACACCGAGTACGTCATCGTGCCTACACAGGACACAGACAGATATACAGACATGCATATATACAGACAGACACATTTGTAAAAATCGTTTTTTCTGACTCAGGGGGCCTCAAACCGTGAAGATTTGATGAAAAACAGCGAAGTCCAATTTTACATAAAACTAATACCTTCTCATTATAGGATGAGAATGTAAAAAAAATTTGCTTGACAACGTATCAGGTATTGTTGGATCGAGAATTTAGTTGGCTACAATAATAAAAATTTTAAAAAATGTATTATTTTACTTCTTCAAACATTATATTCAAATGTCGACTTAGTCCCAGGAGGGTGTCGTCTTAGCCCCACGATATTTTGCTCGACAAATTTTCCATCACTGCACTTTTTTTATAATAATTGATAAACAAAGCATCGCACTTCAAAATCAAAAGAAACATTTTGTAGCCAACTAAATTCTCGATCCAACAATACTTAATACGTTTTCAAACATATTTTTTTTCAATTAAAAAACTATTTGAAAAAAAGTGTCGGCTTAGCCCCACTTTCCCCTACAATATCTATGGAATTCAAAGGATTGCAAAGATTTCCAGGAATTCCGCGAGATTTCATTAAAGATGTGCGCCAGATTTCAAAATTGTTTTAACACCTCGACTCTATATTTATTAGACCTATGTAATATGTAATATGAAGTATTATATAATAACAAAGAAATGAAACAAATAATGATATAATAGTATAAAAAATAATTTCAGCCGCCAAAGCAGGTGTTAATTAGCATTTTTTTTTAATAATTAGAAAGAGGAAACTTACGTGATATAAGTTTCTTATTAAGTTTTCAAAACCAGAGATCAAAATTCATAATTGAAATATTGTCGAACAAATCAATCTTCAAACTGCAATTACGTTTTCCTTAAATCATATGATTAGTTTGCTACTTAATTAATTAGAAAACTACTAATAGGTTGCACTTACCTTTCTTGTACGCATCGGAACTGCATCCACTAATAGAATTTGCATAATAAATAAAGCTCACAATTTAATCTGCAAATTAAATTGCTTAGGTGTTTAATGATATGTAATTGTGTCTACCATTGGTGATTAAACAAGTTAACAATTGCCTTGAATTGTCATTATCATTCACTGATAGTGCAATCAGAAAAAACAAACATATTTCAGTTTAGGCGATGCAGGTTTCCCCATGTCTAAACCAAATAAAATATGCACATTTTAAAAGATGCTAGAGTTATTGCCTTTCGCGAAATGGATATTGAAAATCCTCTCATTTATCATGTCGGATAAACACGAAAACTGTTTCCACCGAGAAACACGATTTCTTTCTGTGAAGGAAAAATTCAGAACCGTAAACAGCATGTTGAGGATTTAGTGGAAACGGATAATATGTGAAGACTGAAGACATCATAAATTATTATACGAAAAAGGGATCGTATTTTTCAACATATAAAATTTTTTCAGTTTTAGGAATATCAAATACAAGAATGTTTCATCATTCCTATGTGAATGTCAACATTTTTCTTTTCAAATTTTACCATATTTTTTGAAAATATTCCACTATTTTGTTAAAAAGTTTTCCCAGGGTGGACGAAAAATTTAATTTTCAGAATTCCCTGATATTTGCCTGATTTTTTCCTGGCCATAAATACTGAAGAGCCCGTATTTTAATCTTGTAACATTTTTAACATAGGACCTTTTACAAAAGGATGGAAAGAATATTTCAGATTATAATTTAAAAAGTTCAAATTTATTTACTTATTTCAACCAAAAAGATGAGCTTTCTACCATAAACGATGAATTTTCAATTCAAAGGGACGAATTTTCTGTCCAAATAGACGAATATTCAACACAACAGTTGAATTTTCGGCCAAAAAAGATGAATTTTGAACAAAATAGTTAAATTTGCAACAAAATAATTAAATTTTTAACCAAACTCTTGAACTTTTAACCTATGAAGATGAATTTTCAACCAAATGGTCGAATTTTCAAACAAAAAATATTAAACTTCAACCGAAAAAAGTTGCATTTTGAACCAAAAAAGTTGCATTTTTAAAAAAGCAATTGAATTTTTACCAAATACTTGCATTTTGTAACTACGATAATGAATTTTTGAAAAAATAGTCAAATTTTTAAACAAAAACTGATATAGTTAAATTTACAGATAAAAAAATTAATTTTCAAGTTGATAATTCAACCAAAAAAGATGAAACTTCTACCAAAAGAGATTAATTTTAAAACCACAAAGTTGAATTTTCAACTAATAAAGATCAATTTTAAACTAAAAATGGGACAGTTACATTTTTTTTGTAAAGAAAAATTAATTTTCAATAATAAAAAATAAATTTTCAACAAAATAGTCAAATTTTCAACCAAAGGGATAATTTTTCAACTAAAATGATGAATTTTTCAACAGATAAAGATTTTTCAGTCAAGAATGAAAAAAAGTACATCCAAATTGTTGAACTTTCAAGCCAAAAGAGGATTTTTCTGTAAAATAGTTGAATTTTTAACCTAAATATATGAATTTTCAACAAAAAAGGTCATTTTCAAACAAATTTTGAACCAAAGAAGATTATTATGAACCAAGAAGATTATTTTTCTATCAAAAAAAGACGAATTTTTAACTAAAGAAAGATCAATTTTTAATCAAAAATGGAAAAGTTACATGTTCAGTTAAAAAATTAATTTTAAATAAAAAAAATGAATTTTCAACAAAATAGTTAAATTTTTAACTTTTCAGTTCTTCCAAATCAAGCCAAAAGACGAATTTTCTGTAAAATAGCTGAATTTTCAACCAAAGATATAAAATGTTAACAATGTAGTTCAACTTTTAACCAAGTGATTGAATTTTCAATTAAAAAATATGAATTTTTAACAAAATAGTTAAACTTTAAACTAATGAGATGAATTTTCAACTAAAATGATGAATCTTCAACTGGAATAGGTAAATTTTCAGTTAAAAAAAATAATGTTAAACCAACAAACCAACGAATTTTCAATCAAAGAGATGAATATTCAATTAAAAAAATGAATCTTTAACAACAAAAATTATTATTTAACAAATTAGTTCAAGCATCAGCGAAGTAGTTCAATTTTCAACCAAAAAAGATGAATATTCAACGAATAATGTAATAGCAGTAGATATTCCAACCCAAAAAGACGAATTTTAACCCAAAAAGGATAGCTTTTAACAAAATTGTTGAATTTTCAACGAAATAATAAAATTTTTTAACTAAAAATATAATCGACGGGAGGAAGCAAATGCAAAAAATATATAAATAGAAATACAAGGCAAATAAATGACGACCAAGAATATTATATCAGGGTGGCCGCAAAACTTCATTTTCAAAATTCCCTAATTTTTCTCTGACCAATTTTGCATTTTCTCTCCCATTATTATTCAAGGAAGTGAATCATAATCTTGTAACATTTTTAAAATAGAATTTTTTATAAACGGAATAAAACAATTTAAAATGAAAATTTCAAATGTATTATCACTGACAGTTATTTAAAGTGCCTCTCATACAAATTCCCTGACTTTTAGTTGCTTTTTTTTAAATCCCTGATTTTTCCCTCAGTTCTACGTTTTCCTACAGTGACCCTGTTTTCCTCTCGAGATTTAAGTTTATTTTTTTTATTTTTGACTATTGTAAGGAATACAAATTCAGGATTGGAGAGAAATGGAAAAAAGGATTTTATTAGTAAAACATGCGCTTCATCTGACAGTTTGAATTTTCCCTTTAAAAAAAAACGTTCTAAACTGCAGTTATTAAATCAGAGTTTGAAATATTATAGTAACCTGATATCAATAAAATAAATTTATTATTTACTTTATTGATATAATTATATGCGCATTATCAGTTTATTAGGATTTATGAATTATTTCAACTCACCATCCATTTTAATATCAAACACGGTAAAACTCGATTTACGATCAAAGTATGCACATTAATCAGAATCGCTCAATCGCACACTACAATTTGTCGTTCGTTAATTATAATTAAAATTAAAGTTCAACTATTATTTTTAAGTTTAATATGGAAAAAAACAACCTACTATTTTACGGAGGAAAATATATAAACTTTTTTGTTGTTTTATTTCAAGCAACAAAAAGGTTTATATATTATCCTCCACAAATTAGTATGTTGCATTTTTTATAAAACAAGTTCGTCTACCTAAATCGATAAATGTATGAACGAAAAAGTTGGACAAATAAAATATATGAGGCAACAGGAGTACATTGTTAGCACAAACATTAGTTTAATACAATGGTGATAATATAGATATAATATTTCATACAGAAATAATTGACTTCGCCGACTATTGACTTTAGTCGCACATTTTTAATATTTTTTTTGGTAAAAACTGACGCCAGAAATAACGATGAGTTGATGAGTGTAAAAGCCGAAGGACAAGATCGTCCTGAATATTTTTGGACCTCGAAGTTTTAGAAGAAAATTAAAATTTTTCGAACGAAATTATTTTTTGCTTGCAATTAAGTAGTTTTTATCGCTTAGACCGCCTAAACAGTAGGGTGAGTCGAAAAAATTCAAGATGATTAGATTTATTAGTGATAGTACTGAAAAGTTTCTGTGTGACATTACGAACAAATTGAAAAAAAATTTCTCACCATTGGGCAAGTCGATTTAAAATTTTTAATTTTTTTCGTGCGCAAAAAAACGTTTTTGCAATTTTGTTTATAAAGTTTATGGAAGTAAATAACCTTGAACGTACATACTTTTAAGTTTCAAACAAATTTTTTATTTCTATTTTTTACGGATCCTAACCCAGGTGCGAAATTCGGTCGGCTGCCAGAGATTGACCATCGGCCCAAAGTCGGCCCTGCTTTGGTAACCGATCTACGGTAACCAGAGTTGGGCCGACTAAGGTGTTTTCAAGCTGCCATGGTCTCACCGACGTTGGCAACCGACGTCGGCGGTGGGCGAAAAGCCGACTGTCGGCCCTATTCTGGCCCAACGTTGGGCCGACGATCGGATAAACTCTGGCAGATTGGTCGGTACGACCGAAAGAATGCGGTCGGTCCAACTCTGGATACAGCAGTCGGTTAGCCACAAGTTACCATGATGCACCCGACGGTCGGTCAAACCTTGGCCCAAATATGGGCCGACCGTCGGATAAACGCTGGTTCATTATTTAAAAAAAACCGTGAAAGTACGGTCGGCCCGACTCTGGAAAAGAGATGGCCCGACCGTCGGCATAACATTGGCTTGTATAAGACACCATGATGCACCCGACGGTTGGCCCAAATATGGGCCAGCCGTTGGATATACTAGGTTTCATTATTTCAAAACGACCGAAATTTGGGTACGAAAAGCTGGATTTTTGTGTAGACATACCCATATTTGTACCAAAATTTCGGTACATGTAAACTAGGGTGGTTCTTATTTATACTTGGTGGATTTTTTTTCTCGAATTTCCCTGCTCTCACTCCGCACTTTTGGGTCTCCAAAGAAAACCCCGTAAGTGACAAATTTGAATTTTACGTAATAATGCAGTTTATTGACGCTTTTTGAAAGTTTGAAAAAAATAAATAATCATTAATCGATAATTTAAGAATACTCAGTCATTGTTTAACGAATATTCCATTTTTTAAACAATTTTAATTTGTTTAAACACTTAAGAGTATTTTCAAAAAGCAAAGTAGAACATAAGAATATTTCAATCTTTCGAAAAATAGCAAAAATAAAATATGTAGACAACAAAATTGTTTAAACAATTTAAATTTGTTTAAACAGCTACGAGTATTCATGATGAACAAATTAGTACTTGAAAATATTTAAATTTTTTTCGAAAATTTAGTGAGATAAAATATTTTTCCTGTTTTTTTTTAGGTAAAATATATACTTGATCTAATACGTATTATTTAAATAATTGTGAAATTATTTAAACAAATTAATTGATTGTTATCATTAATTATATAACTAATAAATTCTAGAAAATACGTTCATGTCGCGAGTTAACTGAAAAAAAATATTTAAACAAATTAAAATTGTTTAAATAATTGAATATTATTTAACAAATGACTTGGTATTCTCAAATTACCAGTTAATGATTATTTATTTTCAAAAAAATTTTATAAAGCGTCAATAAACCGCATTATTACGTAAAATTCAAATTTGTCACTATGGGGTTTCCTTTGGGACCCATAAGAGTGGCTTAAAATTATTCAACCTCAAAATTTATTATTGATTCTTATTCTCTGACGAATTCTGGGCAATATACTGAAACACAGAATTATTTGTAACATATTATCGCGTTTAAATATTAGATTTACAAAAAGCTGACTTTTTCCCATGTTAAATCAAAGTGAAATTTCATGGTCTTTGCGCCACCCCTAAATATTAACCGATTTTGCTCAAATTTGAAGGACATTTTTTGTTGGGCATTCGAAAAAAACTGGGGGGTGAGAGCAGAGAAATTCGAAAAGTGAAAAATAAGAGCCACCATAATGTAGACGCTTCGTTTTTTTTAAGAAAAAAAATTCTAAGTTCCATCTTTATGATAAATTGTGAATGTTCAGAAAAATTTACATTTGATGTAATTCTTAATCGTTTTAAAATAGTCTGAAACACCTAAAAAGCAAAGAGTTACACGAAAGTTTAAAAAAATGTGTTATTAAAAAAATTGTCGCAGTACCTAAGTTCCGTCTATGCAAATTTTAAATGCTCATTAAAAATGACATTTTATGTCATTATCAAACGTTATAAAATGGTCTAAAACGCGAAAAAAATATAACAAGAAGAAAAATTAGTCAAAGTGGGCACCTAAAAAAAAAATTTTTGAATAAAATTTTTTGAAAAAAATTGTATAAAAAAAGTTTGAGGAAAATGTTTGAAAAAAATGGTTTAAAAAAAATGTTTGATAAGAAATTTTTGAAAAAAAATGTTTGATAACAAATTTTTGAAAAAAAATGTTTGAAGAAAAATTGTTGAAAAAAATGTGTTGAAAAAAATTAAAACAAAAATTTTGAAAAAAAAATTGTTGAAAAAAATGTGTTAAAAAAAAATTTGTTAAACATCAATTTTAGGGGTTCCGCCCGGGAATATTAAACACTAAAACTTGTAATCGATTTATATTATTTATTTAAAAAAATTTTAATTTATATTCCCGTTAACAGTTAATTTATTTTAGATCTACATGATGCCGCATAATAATACAAAAATTCATGAGAAAAAAAGAGTTAACTAATTGTTTTTCTTAACTGCTTTGAGCTGTAGCTTATGAGGATGGTTTTTTCATTGTCTTTCAATTCTTTAGGTATAGAGTAATGGGTAAGACTCCCGACTGCTAGGCGATAGATTCAGGTATAGGTGTAGGTTCGAAACCCCGTAGCGTTAGAAATTTTATTTGTAATATAATGTTTAAAAATGTAATTTATGTATTCATTCTAAGCAGGACCATTAACATTTATAGTAAAAATACTCGCAATCGATTATTATTTATTTTTTGAATACCTATTTTGTGTGTTTCCCAAGGTTGCCCAGGTGCGAATTGACCGTCGGCCCAAGGTTGGGCCGACATCATCTTAATAGATGGCCCATATATGGGATCAAATGTCGGGCCGACTTTGAGAAGTCAAAGGCGGTTGACCGTTATCATTTAGCTGGTTGGCCCGACCAGTGGCGCACAAAGTTGGACCGACCGTCCGACGGTTGGCCCGACCGTGGGCCGACGGTCAATTCGCACCTGGGAAGACACAAGCCATTTTTACACAAGTTTCATAAAAATTCCTTTACACGGGATCCATAAGAATAGAAAAAAAATGGTTTAAAACTTAAAAATATCTACGTGTTTCTTTAGTATATTAAAAAAAACATCAAAAAAATAAAAACATTTGTTCAACTTTAATTATAAATTAACAAGAGTGCATATTTCTTCATTCTTTGAAATATAATATTTGGACGAAAAAATTTTTTTTTCCCTTTTTGCCGTCTAAGGTTAATCACTTCCTTAAGCTTTAACCCAACAAATTGAAGACAGAAAATGGTGCCATTTTTTACGGATCCTGTGTAAACGGATTTTGTGTAAAAATGGCCTAAATATTAGGCATTTTTCTTCATTGTTTTTTCAATATTATATTCTGACGAAAAATTTGTTTCTTACTTTTTTCCGTATAAGGTTATTCAGTTCCATAAACTTTACCCAAAAGAAAATAGAAAAAAATGCAATACAAAAATGTTTAAAAAATTAAACATTTGAAACTTTGATGTAAACTTGAGCAGTGGTGAGAAATTATTGGCTTTTTTCTTAGTTTATTCGTAATAACGAAAAATAAAATTTTCAGTGAATGAATGAATAAATGAAACCAATGAATCTAATCATTTTGGGGTTTTTCGGCACATCGTACTAAACAGGTATATGAAATGCTTTTGGAAACTTTATTTTCTTATTTTTAGTGAAAAAAATCTTTGTTCCGAAATTCTTCTAGCATTCTCTAAGTAGAAATCTGAAAATAGTCAAAACTAGCATTTTTTTCTAATAACAGATTATTTACAAAGGCTTTTCATTACTAATTGAAAACAAGCATTTTCTACGATTTTTAGAATAAAATAAATCTTCTTTTACATTGTTTATTGTAGCTCCTATGGGTGTAAATCTCCTGAGACTCTTTAGTTACTTGTCGGGTTCGTATAGAGTCCACAGAGGAATCAAGATGAAAAAATAGAGAAACAAAAAGGTGCAATACCTTTCAAGAGATTCTGCAGGAAATAGACCTTCTTAATCTGTACAGTCGACAGTGTGATTCCATTTTATTTATAGCAACTTTATTCCTTTTTTTAATCAAAATAACTCTTCAGTGAAATAAATCTATAAATAAAACAAGGATAACTTTTTAAAAGTAGGTTGGAACTCTAAAAAACAAGTCCATTTATCTTTTTTATTTAATCTTGTTTACTAAAATTATTATCCCGAATTTAAAAAGTAAAAATCGCAGACTTCACAGTTGGAAATAATCTGAAAACAGGGCAAATAGGACGATTTTTCAAAAAAATAGGGAAATAATAAGGTAATAAATTTTTTTAAATAAAATTAATGTATGTACCATATTTCTAAGATTTCAAGTCGAAATATGTTGCATTTTAGACAAAATAGTGGACTTTTCAATAAAAAAATATGAATTTTCAACCGGAGAAGAGACAAATTCTCAACAAAAATGTTGAACTTTTAACCAGTTATGAAACTTTGAAAATTTTTCAAAAGTTATAATAATTTCAACTTACGAAGATGAATATTCAACCAAAAAAGACTAATTTTCAACAACGAAAAATAAATATTTACCAACGGATGAATTTTATATCCAAAAAGAAGAATGTTCAATAAAACAGTTGAATATTCTACCAAAACGATGACTTTTTATTACAAAAATTCCATTTTCAACAATATAATGAAATTTACAACCAAATAATAAAATTTTTTAACCAAAAAAGATATATTTTCAACCAAAAATAGAATGGTATACTTTTCAACCAAAGAGGATTAACTTTCAACCAAAAATAGTTGGATTTTTAACCAAAGAGATACAATTTCTACCAAAAGAAATAAGATTCAACTAAAATCATAAATTTTCAACTGGAATAGTTAAATTTTCAGGTAAAAAAAATTTCTACCAAAAAACGAATTATTAACGAAATAGTTAAATTTTCAATCAAAGAGATGAATTTCAAAGTAAAATGACTCATCGTTAACCAAAAAATGAATCTTCAACAAAAGAGATCAAATTTCATAGTAGGTAAATTTTAAACGAAAAAGATTAATTTTCAACCAAATACTTGAATTTTTAACCAAAGAAGATACATTTCAACTAAATAGTTGAATTTTCAACTAAATAAGTAAAATTTTCAACAAAAAATGGAATATTTAAATTTTCAGTTGAAAGCATTAATTTTTAACAAAAGAAAACAAATTTTAAACCAAAGAAACGAATTTTCAACTAGAAAAATGCATTTTCAACAAACGAGTCCAAGTTTCAATCAAGCAGTTGATTTTTCAACGGAAAAGGTGCACTCGCAATTAAAAACCATTAAATTCAACCAATAAAGACGAATTTTCAACAAAATAGTTGAATGCCCACCAAAAAAAATCAATTTTTACCTTAACAGTCGCATTTTGATGCAAAAATGATGAAATTTCTACCAAAAAAGATGAATTTTGAAACAAAGACGACGAATTTTTAACAAAATAGTTGTATTTTCAACCAGGAGAGATTTTTTTGTCGAACCATAAATATGAACTTTCATCCAAAAAGATGACTTTTCTGATAAAACACGAAATTTAAATCCAAAAGATCTCATTTACTATCCAAAAAGACAAATGTTCAACAAAACAGTGGAATTTTCGATCAAAAAGGATGACTTTTGAACAAAATAGTTGAATTTTCAACAAAATAATTAAATTTTCAACCAAATAGTACAAATGTCAACCTACAAAGATGCATTTTCAACCAAAAGAGATGACTTTTTAACAAAATAGTTGAATTTTCAACAAAATAATAAAATTTCCAACCAAATATTCGAATTTCTAACTAAAAAAGATAACTTCTGAAACAAAAAATATAAAAGTAGACTTTTCAATGAAAAAGAATTCACTTTCAACCAAAAAATACGACATTTCTACCAAAAGATGAATTCCCAATCTAAAAGAACCAATTTTCTATTCAAAAAGACAAAGGTTCATCACAAACGTTGAATTTCCGACCAAAAAAAATGAATTCTGAACTTCTTCTGGACATTTCATTTAAAAATAGGCCGTGGCTACATGTACCGAAATTTCGGTACAAATAGCTGGATATTTTTGGTACAAATGAGGGGATCTGGAAAAGGGGCTATGTGTAACCAAATTTCGGTACGTATAGCTGGATTTTTTCGGTAAACGTAGACACTGCCTTAAAAATAATTAACTCTTAACCAAAAATAGTCACATTTTATTATTGAATTCTATTAATTTAGTACTCATTTAAACAAAACAAAAAACAAGAAAAAGGATAATTTTCTTGAAAACAGGGGGAAAAAAGAATGATATAAAAAAGGGGTACACAGACGAATAGTGTGTAAAGTCTGAAATCGATTTTTCGAAGGTTGTCCGGTCATTCAAATGAAGACTTCTCGCGCTTCTATCTCTATTTGAAAAATTATTTTTAAAGAGTATAGGGAAGCGATATTTTTTTTATTTAGATTATAACTTTTAATATTTTTATTATATGTAAAATTATAAATTTAATTTTGCTAATTTAACTTTAACTATTTTTTACTCGCCTACCACAAGCGAAAACTTGAAAAGCATCACTAGTAAGTTGCGCCATCTATCGATCAATGAAAACACTTTTAGTCTCTGATATTTACTTCCTAGTTAAAACAAAAAACTAAAAAACACACTTGAAAATTAGATAAATTTCACAAAAATTTCCAGAATCCAAAGATGCAAGGAAATCAATATTTGATTATATAAATAAATTTAAAATTGCATATAAAGATGTGCTCAGGCCGAAACATTGGTGCAGTATTGATTTATGAAGACCGAATAAAAAATTTAATTTTGTTTAATTTTTACATTTGAGAGATGTTTATTATTGAAATGCTTTACTTTTATCGCTCGAAGGTATATAAAGTCGATATAAAAGTAGACGACAAACTTGCTGTCGGTAGTAAAGGACTCTACACATAAAAACAGAAAATTATTTAGTTACTCCTAATATTATATTGTTAAATAAAATAATGGATTATGCAATATAAAAGAAAATGAATCGAATATGGTAAATAATCAAAACAAAAAAATTGATAAATATTATCGACGAATGGCAAGTCCGCTTTACCGACGACCATCAACCAAAGGTCTCGAGAGAGTTCATATTTACCGCACGAAGTTCAAGTTTCTCTGGCCCAGATTTAAATTGCCTCTAATTGTTTTGTTTTTCATGCAAATTTTTGGGTTGTAAAATTAGCATCTGCTAAAGTGATATTTATATCACAAGTGAACTTTTGATTAAATTACTTACAAAGTGCAAGGAACAAAATGTTATTGCTTTTAAACATTGTTTTTAGTTTTTTGCAAATATAGATAGTATATTATTATAAAAGCCGAGGTCAAACGATAATACATGAAACGACTTTAATGTTGTAAAAGAAAAGTTACTAAATTTGATGAAACATTCTAAATTTAAAATAAATGTTTTGAAGAAGGGGGGGGGGGCGGTCAGATGTTCCTGAAAAATGTATCACGTATTTTGTGAATGGCCCCATACTGATGAATGTGAATTTCCATTAATTTAGAATCTCTTCGAAAATTTCTTTCGAATTAAAACCAAATTTGGATTTATTTTAGAAAAAGCCGTCCCGAAATTCAGGATGATTAGTCCAAAATTCTGCAGAAGTTTCAAAGTTGAGATTCATTTCAATTTTAATGCTTAAAAAAATATTAAACTTTTTAAATTGGTGTACTTTAAAATTGTAATGCTCTATGTCTGAATTGCTATCAAAGTAGAATTTCCTTTAATTAGGATGCTCACAAACTGAAATTTTGCTTGAATTTAGATTTTTCAAAATTTTAATTCCGATACTGTAAGGCAGTTGTCGTGCCACAAAATTAAGTCTCTGAACAAAAAAGTTTTCTATGATTTTAAGAATTGAAATGATATTACCAGTTATGTGTTATAGAAAAAACTTTATTTAAAATTAAGTTTGAAACTAACTAAAAATAATTATTTCAACAATAGTTTTTGTAATTGAACTTTTTCTTACTGTCGCTTCTTACCAATTTAAAAAAAAAGTTGAATTTGAATAAAGCATGTCTTATTTTTTCAGGAAAAACATTCCTTGTAACTCTACTGTTTTAAATTTTGAAAATAAGTCAATAATCTTCAAATACATTTTTTTTAATGCCGTTTTTCTGTTTAAAAAATTGTTTTAACGATTTCAATCATACCAAAATTTACTTTCAAAATTGGAAACAGTAGAGGTGTCGAGAATGTTTTCCCAGTCATTTGCTAAAATTTAGCAATTTTTTTCAAAATTAGTAATAAGCGATAGCAGGATGTCTACTAAAAGCCTGTAAAAAATTCCCTAACAATTCCCGGTTTTTTCCACGAATAATTTTTTATAGTACGGAGCCAATCGACTCGGAATATGTATAATTGTATACAATTTCGCGAGTTTATTATAAATAATGTTTTTTTTCAGTTTCTAGGTATTCAATTAATATGTTTAATTTAGAAAGCTTTGATAAATTATATTAAAAAATATTCTGAAATATATTAGCACCATAAATTAATTAAATAATTCAATAATATTAAAGATATAACTAACCATTTCTTAATTTTGCCTCGAAAGTCCATAAGTGTGAATAATAATTCAAACAAACTTTTATTTTATCTTTTTATGCTTGAAATTCAGTGATATCCAGGTACAATATTTTAAAAAAAGGTCGAAAAAAAGTTAATTTAAACCGCTTCAAATTCCTAACTTTTCAAGTAAAAATATTGCATTTTCAACAGAATAGATTAATTTTTTACTAAATAGTTCAATTTTCAACCAAAAATAATAATTTTCTACCCAAAAAGATGATTTTAAAAAAAAATGAATTTTCAACTAAAAAAGATAAACTGTAAAGCAAACATTGAATAGTTCAATTTTTAGTTAAAAAAATTAATATTCAACCAGAGAGATGAATTTTCAACTGAAATTATGAAATATTTAATTGGAAGTTACATTTTCAGTTTGAAAATAAATTAAAAAAAAAAAAAATAGTTGCATTTTCGAACGAAGTAATACATTTTCAACTAAAATGATGAATCTTCAGCTGGAATAGTTGAATTTTAACCCAAAAAGATTAATTTTCAACCAAGAAGATTAATTTCTACCAAAAAGACGAATTTTCAACTAAAAAATATATTTTTTCAACCAAAAATTGAAGTTAAAAAGGATTTATCCTTTTTTAAAGTTAAAAAAATTCATGCTCAGCATAAGTTGAATTTTCAACTAAGAACGATTTTTCAGCCAAGAGAGAGAAAAAATTGCAAGCAAACTGTTAAATTTTCGAGCAAAAAGATGAATTTTCAACCTAGATTTCTAGAAGATAACTTTCAACTAAAAAGAAAAAAATTTCAAAAAAAGACATCAATTTTCAACCATATACTTGAATTTTCAGCCAAAAATGATCAATTTTCAACCAAAAATCGAATATTTAAATTTTCAATTAAAAAAATTACTTTCAAAGCAAAAAAAAAACTAATTTTTAACAAAATATATAAATACAGTAATATAAAGCTACTTTCACAAAAATAAAGAACCATTGCTATTCAATTTTATATTGCAATTTAAAAAAATAGGCACGCCCTCGTAAAAATTCCCTTACTTTAAAAGAATTCCGTGACATTTCCAGGTTTTTCCAAGTTTTCCAGGTAGGGTAGACGTTCAAAAAACATCAGATTTGGAATTTCCGAAATTTTTATGCACCACTGCATTTCTATGGAGAAAAAAGATAGAATTTTTTTTATAGAATTTTTAATTAATATTTAATTAATTAACGTTTTTAATCACCTTAAAATATTGACATCCATTCGCGAACTGTTTTATGACATGCTGGAAATGATTTTTAAAAAAAGTTCTACAAAAAAACGTTATATCGACGGCTCCACTGCAGAGAGCTCCAGTTCTGGTTCAGTCCGTATACAGCTCCAACTCGCGTTCTGTTCGTATACAGCTCTAATTCATTTTTTCAAATTTGAGTTTTTATGATAGGATAAATAAATAGATCATTTTGCGTCGTCTGGCGAAATATTATACAATTCTGTACAATAATAAAGGAGAATATAATAAAAAAACGAAATTGGTTACTTTTTCAATTTCACAGCTAGACTGCTCCTACTCAAGTCGAGAAATTTAAAAGCAGGACTGCAAATATACATGAACGAAATAATTATTGAAAGCAGTGTGAAATGTACGAACACTTAAGTTTTAAGTGCAATATATTATGTTTAAAAATTAAATTATACAATCTTTTAAATAAATGATGTTTTGTATGGGTATCTTTACAACCCTGATACAAATCTTTCAAAGTATATGATCGACACGTGAGTTGACTACTCTGTAAGTTATAATTACCACGTGACCACGTGTTTTTTGTGAATATTTTCTACTGTATTTTTGAAACTTTTGGTACAATGGTGAATGGGATGACATAACCTACAAATTTTAGGGGAAAAGCATGTCAAATATATAAAATGTATATCAATGTGCCAATATTTAAATAAAAAAAGGTTTCTCATTCTTTGGTATGATACTTCTAGACAAATGTCGTATTTATTCTATTGATCACTTGAAATAATAAATAATCAATGTGACTTACCATGCGGAAAAGTCGTTGCTTAATCATAACCTTTATCATACTATCAAACATGTTTATTAGCAAATGTTTGTTTACAGTATTGAGGTAAAAACTTAATCTATCTATGAATACCGTTTTCATTATTTTGTACCGTATTTTTTAATTTTAAAAACATTTTAAACTTTAATCGGCTCTCCCGAAAAATTTTCTAAGGTGATTTAGAGCTGGATACGGACATAAAAAAACCTGGAGTAGTATACGGACTGAACCAGAACTGGAGGACTCTGCAGTGGAGCCGTCGATATCTGAAGCTAAAATTTAATGTTGAATACTGTCATTTTGACACTTTTCAGATACCTATATATTTATATTTTTTATTCATCTATATAATTTTCTTTATTTGAAATCTACACTTAACGAAAGTTTTCTTTATCACGAACAGATACTGAAAAAGTAGAAGAGATAGCTTGATGATAGGAGGGGAAAATATCGTATTGAAAGTCTAGCTATTTGAGCTTTTTTCCTTCAGGTGCTTCTCTTGAAAAAATTTTTAAAGCATTACGACCATCATAAGTACCTGCCAAGTTTTACTACTGGGAGAAAAGAAATGGTTTCGGAAAAGGGTAGCCAGTGTAAGCTCTTACGTCAATCCCAGGTAGAAAGATAGTATAACCATAAATTGTTTGACGACTTTAGACCATAAACCTATTAAAGGATGGGTTTCAGATAAGTGTCCAGAAAAGAAAACTTGGCAAAAAACGCTTGCTTTCCGATTTCAAACTACTTGCGCCACCTCTAAACATTAATTTAAAATTTTAAAAAACTACGCTTTTTCATAGGAATGCAACGGTGCATATAGACATTTCGGAAATTCCAAACCTGATGTTTTTTGGACCACCCTAGCTGATGCCCTGGATAGTAAAAAAATTAAATTGCAAAAAACATTGTCAGAATAAAATTTCTTTGTAAGTTTAGAATTTTTTAAATTAAAAATGTTTTTTATTTGAAATGACATCATCAGTAATATTATTTTGATTTTTGAAATCTTAGAAGAACTATTTTTTTCTGAGATCCGATTTTTGGCACAATAACTACCATGAAATTGTATATCTTAATATTTTTGAATCAGAAAAAGGGAAAATAGAGAAAAATCTAGAAAATAATGTCCTTTCAGGAGACAAAAAAAATACTCGTCTAAATCTAATATTATTTTCATAAAAGTTTCAACGAGGTTTGCTATAAACTTATAAACGTTTTACTTTCTGAATGCCGTATTATCTTCGAATTGAGCAAAAGCATAATGCTATGTAATTTAGTACTTGAGTAAATATTCTCTGAATGTTATTCGGCTTGTTTGTCAATTATTATGAAATTGCTGCGCGGATATAAGGAGAAACTGTTGATACTGATCAGTTTTAGTAATTTCTGCATTTGAGCGACCTGATTATTGTGTTTATAACTTTATATGATGCACACTGTTCCACTTTTGCGAACAAAAGAAGTACTAATCAGTAATTTAGTTTCTATGTGTGAGTTATTTTAAAACTTACCTCTGAGGTTGGAACGAAGGCACTAGGTCCATCGAAAGCTGGCTTTGGCACAGGCACTCCTCTTTCCTGCAATATAAAAAATCCCAAATTATAATGTGAAAATCGCACTGTCTAGTCTAGTGTGTCTACAAAAAAATTCACGACTTTTCCAGATTTTCCGGGACAAAAAAATACATTTTACTTAAACTTTTTTTTTATTCTGGACTGAAAGATCTTTTTTGGTTGCAAATTCAACAATTTTGTTGAAAAACCTTTTCGGTTTGAAAATTCATCTCATTTGACAGAAATTACATTTTTTTTAAATGAAATTCCAAATGTTTGGTTTAAAACAAAAATATGTTTTGACTGATGATTATCTTCTTGGTTGACAATTAATCTTTTTGGTCGAGGATTCAACTGGGGATTGAAATATCAACTATTACATTTTTTGTTGAGAATTCATCTTTTTTGGTTGAAAACACAACTGGTTGGTTGAAACTCTTATATACATTGATAGACACATTTTTTTGGTTAAAGATTTATCATTTTAGCTGAAAATTTGTCTTTTTTGGTATAAAATTAATGCTTTTCATAGAAAATTCATGTATTTGGCTGAAAATTTAATTATTTGGTTGAAAATTGATTTTTTAAAGAAAATTCGTCTCTTTTGGAAAATATTTAATGTTTTTGGTTAAAAATACAAATGTTTGAAAATTAATCTTTTTTTGGTTGAGCATTCAACTATTTTGTTGCAAATTTTTCTTTTCCGGATGATTTTTATTTCAAATAAAAATATTTTTGGATTGAATTATATCAATTATTACATTTTTCATTGAGAATTAATCTTTTTGTTTAAAAATTCAACTATCTTGTTGAAGATGAACTTTTTTGTTGAAATACTGAGTTGACATATCTCTAATTTTGAAAAATCTTTTTTAATTTTCTCAATACTCTTAGGAAAATTATATTTATATATCCTTAAAAACAAGTAAACAAATTAACCTGAAAAATAAAAGTTTATTCGAAATTTTTAATTTGTATTTAAAATTATTTTGCCCCTAAAATCGAGAAACTACACTTGAAATAGCTACATTCATTTATTACATTTGAAATTTAAAAATGAAATCCGGTGCTAACTTTTAATTTCTTTATAATTGTTCATTTAATTTCTGGTTGTTACGGTGACAAAATATTGAATTGTTTTTGCAAATACAGATCTTAAATTATCTAATTTAATAAGAGAATGAAACTTAAATTCATTAAATAGAAATAACTATTTATTGTAATTAATTCTTGAATACTGGGGAAATAAGCGTTCAAATTTTGAGTGTACACCAGATATTTAGACTTCAAAGATTTCTAAAGATTTCACAAAATTTAAAAAGGTTTCATATATCTTTGAGTTTTGAAAAGTTTGAAGAAATGTCAACGTGCCTGAACTATTTCGAAATATTTCAAGGGATTTTTAATTATTTCAAGTGATTTTAACAGATTTAAAGAGATTTCGATAAATTTTGAAGGATTTTCGATCAATTTAAGAGATTTCAAAAATTTTGGGATTTAAACAAATTTTAACTTTCGAGCAATTTTAAATCATTCCTATATGCTGTAAAGATTTCAAAGACTTTCACATAATATTTATTAATTTTAACCGATATAAGAAGATTTAAGGGATATTAAAAGATTTTAAAATATTTTAAATGTTTTCAAAGTGTTTCAAAATATTTCAGGGCACATCACAAAACTTTGAAAGGTTTCATGGGATTTCAAAGAATTTTTATGAATGGCAAAGTATTCTAAAAGATTTTAGAGATTACATATCTAGAGGAATTTCTAAGAATCTTTTGAGACTTCATGTCTTATGAAAGGATTTTGAGGGATTTCACAGGATTTTAACTAATTTTAGAATAACTCAAGGGACTCAAAGGTTTGTTTTGAATTTAATTTTTTTTTAATTGAACTTAGGATCTTTAAAAATTTTCTGTTATATTTTGTTAGTTTTTTTCGCCGACAATTATTAGTATTTTTATTAACAAATCATTGAGAAATTATTAGATTGTAAAGAATATTTACAATAATCTTAAACAACTTTAGGTTATGTTCGTGTATTCCATCTGAAATTGCTATTTTTGAACAAAGAATCATCCAATTTACATATGATTTTTGTTTAAAATAATAAAATTTACAAGCTTCAATAATTTCGGATTGTGTTAGTGTTTCTCGTCATAAATTAACATTTTTATTGAAAAATAATTAGATTTCAAAGAAGATTAATAATTCTTAAACCATTTTAGGTTAGGTTGGCATTTTACATCGAAAATTGGCAATTTCAAATAAAAATGATTATAATTTGAACAAGATTTAGAAGCTGTTTATAATTTTGGATTATGTAAGTGTTGTTCGTCGAAAATTATTGATATTTTTAATGAAAAAAATTATATTTCAAAGAAGATTGTGTTCAATTGTAGGTTAAGATAGCAGTTTTCACCGGAAATATCAATAAATAGATTTCAAACATTTCAAACAAGACTTACAATTTTTGAACAATTCAAGGTTATGTTAACATTGAACAAAAAACACTTTAGGTTTAAATGCCACGGTTCGATTGTTTGTTATATTGTACAATAATATTATATCTATATAAATGCTGAAGTTAAGACAACAATTATCAAAAATATTGTTTTTTCTTTTATATTATTATAGATAACAGATACTATGAAATATAAAATTTTTGTGATAATATTAATTTTATATTTTAATTTAAAAATTGTGTGAGACAAAAATAGCGGGCGTTGCGTGCTTGCTTGTTTTCTAGTTTTAGTAAAAACTAATTCTATTTTAAAGATTACAAAGCGAAAAAGTTTTGTTTATGTCATGTTCGTGTCTTTTGTCGAAAATTCGTATTTTTGAACAAAAATCATTAGATTTACACTACCAGCAGAAATTATCTAGGTGAAATTTCGATGTTTTCAAAAAATTGGAGTAGCTGAAAATAATCAAAATTTTTTCAAGTTCTTGGGCTCATTTTGAAATGAAGTCACTAGTATTTCTAAATTTTTCAGAAGTTTTAGATTTTTTCCGCTAGATTCTGACTTAGTCATATTTAAATAAACGTCAGTAACATTTATAAAAAAGTACTGTTTTTAATGTTTTAAATCATTTGGTGAGTTATAATATTATAATATATAATATAAATATAAATAAATTATGATATAATTATTTTGATAATTTAGCACATTTCTATGGAGACTTATCATTAAAATGAGCCAAAGAACATGAAAAAATGTTATGTATTTCCAGAATTATTCCAATTTTTAAAAAATTGGAAGTTTACGTTTTTTTGCAATATTTTTGTATTAAATTAACATTTTGCCTTCAACTTGGGCTTATTACACGCAGAATTTTATTACCTTTCGTGTGATTATAAGGAAAAATGTAACGTTAATATTATAAAAATTGAAGCACTTTAGCAACAGATAAAAAAATAAGCTTGTAGATCATTTCCGCCAGTACTGCAAATCCAGTGATTTTTTTCTTAAATAATAAAATTTAGAATCTTGAACAATTTCGAATTGTGATACTGTTTTTCACCAGAAATTAAACTTTGTATTAAAAAATAATTAGATTTCAAAGAAGATTCATAGTTTTTTAACAATTTTAGGGGCCATTCATAAAATACATGATACATTTTTTAAGAACTTCTGCCCCCCCCCCCCCGCATGATACTTTTTCCATTGTTCTTAACATGGAAAATGATACTTCGATAGACCCCCCCCCCCTAAACGTATCACGTGTTTTGTGAATGACCCCTTAGGTTACATTGCGGTTTTACATCAAAAATTTGTATTTTGAAACAAAAATAATTATAATTTGAACAAGACTTACAGCTTTTGAATATAATATATAATATTCAATTTAATCTGTAAAAAAATATTTCCAATAATGGATTTTTCAACTGTTTATATTTTTAATGTTAGGAAGTAAAAATCCAGACGCGCGAATGTGCGCTTTCGGCGCGTGCATTTGCTGGTAGTAAAAGATAAAAGAATAAATAACAAAATATTTCTTGTTTCTATTAAAAATTGTTCAAATGAAATAGTTGAAGAAGAATCCAACACCGGTAGAATCTTCTCAAAACCTTAGATAAATTCCTCAAAATAATTGGGTCATCAAATCATAAGCCCGGCTAGCTCAGTCGGTAGAGCATGAGACTCTTAATCTCAGGGTCGTGGGTTCGAGCCCCACGTTGGGCGTTTTTTTACATCTCTGTTTTTCATTTTTATGAATCTAATAATAATAACAAAACTGAATATTCATCTCAACATTATTTTAGAATACTAAACTTGATACCCAAAAAGAGTAATTAAAAATATTTTGTCAAAGAATATTTATTTGCGGAAGAAATTAAATTTTAATTTATTTCAGCAGTTTTTGAAAATTCGTCCACACGTATTAGAATATTTTAAACAAATTTTGTTCTCACCTGTCGTGGCCGTGACTTGATTTGTGATAATTATATATATGAATTTGAAAGTTTTATTTTAACCGAAAAAGAGTATAAAAAAGCAAAAATGTTTCTTAATTCGCATAAGGTTTCCTATGATTTTTCTTATTAAAGGGATTATTTGTAGATTTAATTTTCAGAATTTCAAATATAAGATATAAAACAAAATAATTTTGAATACCAAATGAAAATTTCGAATAACTATTTATTTTTTAGTTTATGTATTTAATTTTCCTAAGAATATTAAAAATACAATATTTCAACAAAATGGTTACATTTTTTACCAAAGAGATGAATTTTGATCATTTTGAACTCAAATTTTGGATCTTCAACTAAACAAGTTAATTTTTAAACCAATCATTTGTAATTTTACTTTAAAGAAGATGAAATTGCTATCAAAAGAGAGGAATTTTCAATCCAAGAAGACGAATTTTCAATACATTTTTAAATTTGCAACCAAAAAAGGTTTTTCGGTCCACAATAAAAAAAACTTTTGGCAAATCATAATTTTAAGGAAAAAATAACTTTTAATACAAAATAAAAATTCCGAGTGTCTATTTTTAAAATTTTCTTTGCCTATTTGCTTCTCGAGAAAATTCAAAAAGATTTTTGAAGATTTCACATATGTCGAAAAAGTATCTAGAAAATTTATAAGAAATTTATTTTTATTTTACAGTATTTTACCAAATTTTATTTAAAAATTTAGTAGTTGAAAAGTTATTAAGGACTTTTTGATGTTTGGATAAAAATGAAGAATATTTCATAAATGTTCGCAAATCTTAAATATCTTTTCAACTGAATCCAATTATTCCCAAAATTGTTTTAAAATTTTCCGGACTCATTTCTGACAATATCGAAAATCTTTTGCAATGTTTTATGATCTTTTTGAATATTCTCTTCAAATTAATTTTCCAATATTCCAATATTCCAAGGAATCTTTAAAAAAAAGTTTATTATCTTGAAACCTTTCATAATCTTAAAAAAAAATCCAATTTTTATTTCGAAATCTTCAAAAATCTATATTTTGTTTCAAGTTTTTTGAAATTGTTTATTATTTTTACATTCTCATTCTAATGAGAAGGTATTGGTTTTATGTAAAATTTGACATAGTCAGTTTTCATCAAATCTCCACGTTTTGAGACGCCCTGAGCCAGAAAAAACGGTTTTTACCAAGGTGTCTGTCTGTCTGTAGTCTGTCTGTCTGTCTGTCTGTCTGTAGCCACGATAACTTTCGAAAAAATGATCAGATTTGATTGAGCTTTGGCAGACTTTTTTATGGCCGAAAAATAGAGAACGAGTTCGTTAACCAGCTATTTTGGATGAAAATTCAAAAAGTGAGCACATTTTGAAAATTTTTGAGACCACTTTTTTTGAAGATTTAAAAATTCTATGTATGGTTATTAGTAGTACGCAAAATGACGAACAAAATATTCTAATGACTTTTCGTGATAAAACAAAAATTACTGGAGTTATAGCATTTTCAAAATTCCAAAAAACAAACGAAAATGTACATTTTAAGCCGAAAAACGCACGATATGAAAAAAAGTCAAGAGGAGAAAAACGTTGCTTTTTGAACGCCCTATAATATTTTCATAACAACTTTTTGAATTTTTTGAAAAATAAAAAATTCAAATTTTGATCGCACAAAAAAATAATCAAAAATTCCATTTTGCTGTGAAACTATGCAAGATACGAGAAAAGATCATTCCATCAAAATTGTGCACCCAAAAAAGATCTACAAATTTCTTATCATTCACTTTTTGATATGACGCATAGTTTTTGTTTTATTCGTAAAAAACAGCATTGAAAATAGAAAAATCAAATGCACAGAACCGAGCATGGAACGCAAGGTTCAAATGATTTTCATATCAAATATCGAGCGCGAAGCGCGAGTATCTGGATGAGAATGTGTTCCTTAAGGTCGATAGAACCTTGAGTAAATGAAGTTCCTTTTCAGTCTAAAATAAAAACAAATTTAACAATCACTTAATATGTAGAGGTTTTGATAATTTTATAATATTTGCAAACAAACTTTTTCTTTTCATCGAAGTCGAACACGAAGTTGAAAAATCTAGAGCAACCGAGCGTAAAGCGCGATGTAGATACGTCCGAGCGCGTAGCGCGAGGTGAATACATAATCGAGCGCGAAGCGCGAGATCCAACAGTTGCGCGCCCTAGGCGCGCTCAAACTTGCGAGCGAAGCGAGCCGCGCGCGAAGCGCGCGATGAGAATGTACCCGCGAAGCGGGCAGATTTTTTTAATTTTCTTTTATCATAAGACCTTCAAAATCCTTAAAAAGATTCAAAATTTTATTTCAAAATCTTCAAAAACTTAAATTTTGTTTAAAATTGGTCAGTACTGGTAATTTTTTGGTTACCGGTATCGACAATTTTTTTATTGTTACCTACAGTCTATACACTTCGCAAACTAAGATATTCTAAGTTTTTGTACATAATTATAATCTGGTAGCAAAATGTTGCGAACAGAATTATTTCCGGATATTAAAAATAATAATAATAATTTACTAAATTGATGGTGCAGAAAACTCCTAATCTTTATTAATAAATAAATACATATAACCTCATTTAATATGGTCAAGTCGTTATGAATAGAATCCTTTTGTCATTTTAAAAACATTTGGTCAAAACGATAAGAACAGGATATTGTTCCCTTTATTATTAAAGAATCATTTAAAATTTAAATGTTCTCTTCTAGAAATAAATGTTTAGAATTAAAATTCCTATTTGGAAATTGCAATAATATTCCCCAATTTTAAATTCTCGACAAGAAGGATTTAGAACTCTAAATCTATTTAAATATTGAAATGTTTAAAAAATTTGATTATTAATTTTAGAAAAGATATATTTTCATGTGCAACTGAAAAACCGAAAACCAGTTAAGCAAGCATTAACCTCTTATGAAAATAAAGTCAAAAGTTCTGAGTTTCATCATCAAACGGTAAGATACATCATCAAAGAAGAATAAATAAAGCACTGAACAAAAAAAGCCGCCATTCATTTTACTTTTTGCTTTTTTGGTTACTCCACGCACTTAAATTCCTACCGTGAATAGATCGAGCTTTCACTTGCATTCAGATTCTATTTTTGATTCACCGAGTCCTCAAATAAAGTTATCTCGTTACTAGGAAATATGTGCAGATGAGTAACAGATCAGATTTTCAGGAAAAAGCATAATTTAGGAAACTAATACAATTTCAGGTTTGTCATTTTGGATTTCTAAAATTTTTTAAATAAATGCAAACATTTTTCAGCTTCAATCTATTTGTAGGTAATTTTTTACTAACAATAAGCAAGTCTTCTAACAGCAAAAATATATTAAAATTCAAGGACTGTTAGAGACACGAAACACGAAATTAATAGGTATTTTGAAATGTAATTTCTTTGTTAAAAAAGAGACTGGAAGACTTTCAGCAATTTTTTTAATTTTACAGAATTTTTTCAAAGTTGTAGGAAAATTTCGACTATTATAAGTTTTTTTTTTAAATTTCAAAAATAATTTAATATTTGAAAAGATTCCAAAAAATTTTAAATAAAATGTAGATTTTTGAATATTTCGAAATAAAGTAAATTTAAAAAAATTCTTGACAATTTTCTATACACTTTTTCAACATACCTAAAGTCTTCAAAAATAGTTTTGGATTTTCTCAAGAAACCTATAAAAAATTTACTTATATAACCTTAAAAAGCAACTAAACAAAGCAACTTTAGAAATAATAAGTTATTTGAAATGTTTATTTTGTATGAAAAATTATTTATCCCTTCAAATTATAATTTGCTTACAATTTTTGTTCTTTCTGGACTGAAATTGTTTTTTTTTTTGTTAAAAATTTGTATTTTAATTTGAAAATTCATCTTTTTTGGTAGATTATTTTTAAAATAAAAATTGCAAAATTTTTATTTGAATTTATCTCTATGGTTAAAAGTGTAACTATTTTGTTAAAAATTCGTATTTTTGTTGCATAAAATTAATCTTCTTGTATGAAGAATCATCTTTTTGGTTGAGGATTTAACTACTTTGTTGCAAATTCGTGTTTTATGAATTCAACTGTTTTTTGTTTAAAAAAAAATATTTTTGAATTGTAATATATTTGGAAAATGTTGAATATTTTTTGTTAAAAATTCAACTGGTTTAAAATGAATCTTTTTTGGTAGAGGATTTCACTATTTTATTAAAAATTTGGCTTTTGAGAATGAATTCAACTGTTTTTGATTTAAAATAAAAATATTTCCAGATTTAAATATAAACCATTACATTTTTTTCTAACTATTTGATTAAAGACGAATTTTTTGTTAAAATTTTGAACTCTAAAAACAAATAAACCTAAAAAGTAAATATATATTCGAAATTTTTATTTTGTATTCAAAATGATTTTCACACCCTCGCCGTAAAAGTTGTCTTATTATTATTATTACTGAAATTGTTTAGAACGCAATTATTTAATTATTCTCCAATTTGTGATAAATTCCCTTAGGAATTTAAATAATTTTGTATGAATTGAAAATGCTATTCTGGAATTTTTAAGGAATGTCTGGTCTTTTCGTGGCATTTTTTTATTTTCTGGTCCAGTAGACACCCTCATTGTTAAGTTTATGAGGTTGAAAAGAAGAATTATGAAAATCTTCTGGGTAAAATTTTCTTCTTCAAATAAAATACGTTAAAATATCTCTAGTACTATAATTTTATGTATCTTTTAGGAATCATGCAAGTGTGGGAGTTGCAAAATAGAGGATTTCAGAAGAGTTAGTGGATGAAATTATGTTGGCTCATAATTCTCTTTAAATAAGAGTTATGAAATAAAAATTTTCTGTTTAATTAAAACAAGTTTAGATTAAAAAATCGCCAATCTTCAAATTTATTTAATTTTTGTGAATCAGTTAAGTGCAAGGGATTAGAAAGTGTTTGTTTATGGAAAAGATAGGGTCATCAGATAAGTTTGGATCATTTTCCTCTTTACATACACTATCTTCTGTTCAGAAAATAATTTTTTTCTAATTTTTCTACATTTTTCAGTGAATAAATACAAAATACGAAACTCTTCCTATTTAGATCTTAATACCGTGACTACAAAACTTCATTTTCGAAATTCCCTGGCTTTTGCCGGATATTTCCCTGCCTAATATTTATTTTTTCCTAAACATTAATATTTCAAGACCAACATTATAATCTTGTAACATTCTTTATATAAAATCTTTTATAAATGGAATAAAACAATTTTAAGTGACTGATAGTAACTGATCTACATTAATAATGTGACTAATATTTGTTTGAATTTAAAAGAATTCGATTGAATTAAAAAAATGGCAGGTGAATTGAAAAAAAATCAAAAAAACAAAAATGAAAAAAATCCATTGAATTGAGTAGAATGGAGTGAATTTAGAAGGATTGAAGTAAATTAAAAAAATTCAATTAAAAAGAATAAAGGATAAAAGAATAAGAATTCAGGGTTCCTGAAATCTTTTAAAATAGGGAAGACTGCCCTATAGTAGATAATTATTAATTATAATCACAAATATAAGTGAAATAATTAATTATAATTTTAACATATTAAAACGTATCGTGTCTTAACTATTAATTACATTAAATTAATTATTCTCCATGCATTAGTATTTTTAATTAATGATTATCTACTGTAGAGTGGTCTCCCCTACCCTAAAATATTTCAAATTCTTAAAAAATTTTGAAATTCTTCGAAATTTTCTAAAGGGCTTGCAAATTCCTAGGAAGTTTTAAAATACCCTAAAATATTTGAAATCATTTGAAATACTCTGAAATTATTGAAATATATATTAAGTTCCTTGGAAACTTTTAAAATACCCTAAACTATTTATAAACCTTTCAAATCTTTTGAAATCTTTTGAAACTTTTTAAAGCACTTGAAAATTTCTTGGAATTTTTTTCAAAAACCCCAAAAACCTTTAAAATCCTATGGATCCCTTCAAATGATTGAAATCTATTAATAATTCCCTGGAATGTTTTTTAATACCATACATTATTTCAAATCCTATAAAACCTTTTCAAATCCCTTGAAACTTTTTAAAGGTCTTAGGAATTTTCGAAAATACACTATAATATTTCAAATCCTTTAAAATCTTTTCAAATGCCTTGAAATGTTTCTTAAAACCTTTGCAACTTTTACAAGTTCCTGAAAATTCCTTCGAAGTTTTAAAAATACTCCAACATCTTTAAGATTCTTGGAAATTATTTGAAAATGTTTTGAAAACTTTTAAAATATACTAAAATATTTCAAATGCTTTACAACCTTTGTAATCCTTTGAAACTTTGTAAACCTCTTGAAAATTTCTTGGAATTTTTAAAAATACCCTAAAATCTTTCAAATCCTTTGGAATACTTTAAAATTATTGAAATCTATTAAAAATTCGTTGGAAACATTTAAAATAACCTAAAATATTTCTAATCTATTGAAATCTTTCGAAATAATAAATAAATAATAATAAAATGATTTAAAAAAATAAAATAATAAATGACCTTCTTGATTGAAAAATTTGACTATTTGGTTGAAAATGTATGTGTTTTGTTAAAAATTCATATTTTCTGGTAGAAAATTAATCTTTTTGTTTTAAAATTCAACCATTTAGTTAAAAATGTATGCATTTTGTTGAGAATTCGTCCTTTTTGGTAGATTTTGGAAGATTCCAAATTTTGTTTGGAAAATATTTTTTTTTTTTGGTTTAAAATTAATTTTTTTAACTGAATTTATCGTGAAATTCAACTATTTGGTACAAAATTAAACTGTTTTGTAGAAAATTCGTTGTTTTTTTTTAATTGAAAATTAATTCTCCTCACCGAAAATTTAACTACTTCATTTTTGGTTAAAAAATAAATATAATTTAGACTAACATTATATCCATTGTTCAAACTATTCAATTGAAAATTTATGTAATATTTGGAAAAGTTGTCTTTTTTAGTAGAAAATTGATGTTCCTGGTTGAAAATTGAACTATTTGGTTAAAAATTTATGTACTTTCTTGAAAATTCTTTTTCTCTGGCAGAAAATTATTCTTCTTGGTTGCAAATTCATTTATTTGGTTAAAAATTGATCTATTTTGTTGAAAATTCGTCTTTTTTGGTAGAAAATTAATCTTCTTGGTTGAAAACTCAAGTATTTGTTTAAGAAATTGCACATTTTGTTGAGAATTTATCGTTTTTGGTAGAAAATGAATGTTCTTAGTAAAACATGCATCTTTTTGGTTGAAAATTGAAGTATTTGATTAAAAATTCAACAGTTTTGTTGAAAGATCATCTTTTTGACTTGAAAATATTTTGGAAGAATTTTTTTTATTGACTGAAAGCTCCTTCTTGATAGATAATTCATCTTTTTTATTTGAAAAGTCATCTCATTCATTAAAAATAAAAATATTTTCTAAGTTCAAATATCAACTATTATTATTTTCGCCCATTAGCGAAAAAGTATAACCATTTTTTTCGAGGAAAAGTACAGGAATAGTGGCGTAAGCATAAAAATAGTGTCTTTCGTGTCTTTGGTTTGTCATTAATGACGTGAAAATAACCCTGACAGAAACCATGTTGACAATTTTAAAATTCTGCTCAAAAAAAATATAGTGCTTTTCTGAAAAAAAAAATTAAATGTACTTTTGATTAAATCTGATAACCCTTGTTAAGGTGCGTAAAAATAAGTTTCTAATTCCGATAGTCAGTGAAAAGTCGTATAAATAAATTTCGTTGCTTTCGAAATATAAAAAGCTGCAGTGGAATTTAAAAAGTAAATTGAAAAAAGAATTCTTCCTTACCTTGACCATCTCGAGTATCTCAGCACACTTGATCCTGACATTCCGAAAAGGGCAATTGACACTGAGTCTCAATATCACTGGCAAATGAAGAGTGACCATACTCAAGTATTTATTCGCTTGAACCTGTCGAGGTCCATCAAGAACATTTCCGAGATTCAACATCCTCCCAACTTCGCTAGGTGTTACTTCAGGACTTTCAAAAACTCTACCGTTTTTCGAAGACACGTCCTCATCTTGGGACAGGGGTCTCTTAATTTGTCCAGCGCTGAACTTTCTATCCTCAGTATTACGCAAATAATCTGGCACCTGAGTTGTTTCAATATTGATTTTCTCCTCGGTATGTTCTAACAAATATAGCGATTCATTGGGCTCTAAATTCATATTCTCAATATCATCATTGCCGAATCCTTCAAGTGTATTAAAAACCACTCCATCCCTCGATCTTAAAACATCTTCGTCAAAGGAAACATCTTCTCCTTGGTACCTTTGAACTCTTTCAATTTCGCGAATATTCAAGCTTCTTCGATCATTAATCTGTTCACTGGCTGTTCGCAGACTAGCGAAATTGTCATCAAACTTTGGACTCTTTCCGTATATTCTAGTATCAGAGTCCGGCTCATAATTTTCATCAAGCTGCTTCTGCTTTGCAATTTTGATTTTAACGGGGTGTTTTGTTCGTTTATCATCTTGGCTGAAATCATTGAGAAGTTCAGTTGAGGCGCAAAATTTTCTCTCGCTTTCGCTGCTGGAACTGAAGCGAGTCTCGGAATCGCGGAACCTCAGACTTCTAGCACCCTCGACCTTGAATCCTTTGCCTTCGTCGGAGGAATTGGAGTTAGCCAGCTTCTCTCCATTGTTGTCGCCGACGTTGGGTGTTTTGTAAGAAGAGGAATCATTAACTCTGCCGTCGATGCAATCGAATGAACCGGACGGATACCTCTCTGGGGTCTCGACGTTCCCTTCTCTTGGAAAAACCGGGTTCTCGGTGATGCTCTGGGGGAAGAAACCCTCCGTTTTGAATGAGTCCTGCAGCTGAAGGTGCTCGTAAACGTTTTTCTGTGTGGACTTGCTTGGCGAACGCTCAATGCTCATGTCATACCTGTTGGAAATGTTTTGCATTCATTAGATGGAAAAATGAGTACAAAGAGTGAATTCGTTTCATAAATCAATACATCATGCCTGATTATATTTACAAAATTAAATCAACATATCGTCGCCTTAGAGTTACACTCTAAAATTGAATCAGCGAAAAATGACTGATTCGAAGACAATTTTTGCTGATTCAAATAATGCAGATTCGACGACTGACAAATCAGTCAATTTGACTCACTGAAGTCAGTCATTTTGAATGATTCAATCTGTTGAATTTGCAAAACTAAAAAGGGTCCATTTTCAACCAAAAATCGAGTTGATAAATTTTCCATGAACAACATTAATTTTCAACAAGAAAAACGAATTTTTAACAATATAGTTCAATTTTCAGCAAAACAGATTAATTTTCAAGTAAAATGATGAATATTAAATAAACAAAAAAATGAATTTTTAACAAAGTAGATCAACTTTCAACTAAAAATCAATTTTGTTTGTTTAAAAAATGATTTATTTACTTTTTTGTTCAAATTTTAACGAGAGAAGATGAATTTTTAAATTAGCAGACTAAGTTTCTGCAAAAAGGCGAATTTTCAATAAGATACAACAATTTGCAACTAAAAAAAAATTAATTTTCAGCAAAAAAAAAACGAAGTTTCAACAAAATAGTTAAATTTTAAACTAAAAATCAATTTTCAACCAAAGAGATACATTTTTAACAGAAATGATGAATTAAAAAAATTTGAACAATGCAATTCAACTTTCAACAAAAAAGACGAAGTTTTAATAAAATACATGAATTTTCAACCAAATAGTCGAATTTGTAACTAAAAAAATGGAATACCCTAAATTCAAGTTGAAAAATTATTTTTCTACAAAAAAAGAATTCTCAACCAGCAATGTAATAGCTGATATTTCAACCAAAAAAGATTTCAATTTTAAATAAAAACAGTTGAATTCAACCAAAAACAAAATTAATTTTCAACCAAGATGTATTTTCTACGAATAAAGATGAATTTTCAACAAAATACAAAAATTTGTAACCAAAAGTTGAATTTGCAAATACAAAAAAATTAATTTTCAGCAAAAAAAAAACGAATTTTCAACAAAATAGTTGAATTTTACACGAAAAATAAATTTTCAACTAAAGAGATAAATTTTTAACTGATATGATGAATTAAAAAAAATTAACAATGCAGTTCAACTTTCAACCAAAGAGACGAATTTGTAACAAAATACATGAATTTTCAACCAAATAATTGAATTTGTAACTGAAAAAATGGAATGCCTTAATTTTCAGTTAAAAAACTATTTTTCTACAAAAAAAAAATGAATTCTCAACCAGAAATGTAATAGCTGATATTTCAACCAAAAATGATTTCAATTTTAAATGAAAACAGTTGAATTCAACCAAACAAATTAATTTTCAACCAAGATGTATTTTCTACGAATAAATACGAATTTTGAACAAAATACAAAAATTTTCAACCAAAAAGTTGATTTTTCAACTAAAAAAATATTAATTTTCAGCAAAAAAAACGAATTTTCAAAAAAATAGTTAAATTTTAAACTAAAAATCAATTTTCAACCAAAGAGATAAACTTTTGACTGAAATGATGAATTAAATTTTTTTTTTAACAATGCAGTTCAACTTTCAACCAAAAAGACGAATTTTTAACAAAATACATGAATTTTCAACCAAACAATCGACTTTCTAACTAAAAAATGGAATATCCTAATTTTAAGTTGAAAAATTATTTTTCTACAAAAAAATGAATTCTCAACTAGAAATGTAATAGCTGATATTTCAACCAAAGAAGATTTCAATTTTAAATAAAAACAGTTGAATTCAACTAAAAAAAATTAATTTTCAACCAAGATATATTTTCTACGGATAAAGACGAATTTTCAACAAAATACAAAAAATTTTTAACCAATAAGTTGAATTTGCAAACAAACAAAAATTAATTTTCTGCAAAAAAAAACGAATTTTCAACCAAGATGTACTTTCTACGGATAAAGACGAATTTCCAACAAAATACAAAAATTTTTAACCAATAAGTTGAATTTGCAAATAAAAAAAATTAATTTTCTGCAAAAAAAAACGAATTTTCCACAAAATAGTTAAATTTTAAACTAAAAATCAATTTTCAACTAAAGAGATAATTTTTTAAGTGAAATGGTGAATTAAAAAAAAATTAACAATGCAGTTCAACTTTCAACCAAAGAGACGAATTTTTAACAAAATACATGAATACTCAACCAGAAATGTAATAGCTGATATTTCAACCAAAAGAGATTTCAAGTTTAAATAAAAACAGTTGAATTCAACCAAAAAAATTAATTTTCAACCAAGATGTATTTCCTACGAATAAAGACGAATTTTCAACAAAATACTTAAATTAATTAAAAATTAACTGAAATGATGAATTAAAAAAAAAAACTTTTAACAATGCAGTTCAACTTTCAACCAAAAAGACGAATTCTTAACAAAATACATGCATTTTCAATCAAATAATCGAATTTGTAACTAAAAAAATGGAATACCCTAATTTTAAGTTGAAAAATTATTTTTCTGCAAAAAAAAAATGAATTCTCAACTAGAAATGTAATAGCTGATATTTCAACCAAAAAAGAGTTTAATTTTGAATAAAAACAGTTGAATTCAACCAAAAAAAATTAATTTTCAACCAAGATGTATTTTCTACGAATAATAAAGACGAATTTTCAACAAAATACAAAAAATTTTAATCAAAAAGTTGAATTTTCAAATAAAAATATTAATTTTCAACAAAAAAAAAAAAAAAAAAAATTGTTAACAGCATTGTTAATTTTTGAAATAAAAAGATCAATTTTCAACCAAAGATGAATTTTCAACTGCAATTATGAATCCTAAATGAAAAAATAATAATTTTTAACAAAGCAGTTCAACTTTCCAATCAATTTCCAATCAAGATGTATTTTCTACGAATAAAGACGAATTTTCAATAAAATACATGAAATGTAAACTAAAAAAGATCAATTTTTAACAAAAAATTGAATAATTCGAAGTTCAATTAACAAAATTAATTTTTGATACTGACAACCGAATTTTAAACTAAATAATTAAATTGAAAATGCTTTGGATTCTTTTGAAACATAATAAAATATGTCAAATCCTTTGAAATCGTTTTTTCCAATACCCTAAAATCTTTAAAATTCTTGGGAATCCTTTCAAATTATTGAAATTTATTAAAAATTCCTCTGGAATCTTTTAAAATACCCTAAGATATTTAAAAACCTTGAAAATGATTTAAAATCTCTTGCAATGTTTGTTAAATCCCTTGAAACTTTTATAGGTTATTGACAATTCCTTCGTGAAAAAAGTGACTAAAAGCGACTGCGTGGCAGTCCTAACGATTCCTGATAGTTACTTAAAGTGCTTCTTAAAAGAATTCACTGAGTTAACATTTTTTTTTCAAATACCTGACTTTTCCTGACCAACAAAATTCCTTTGTTTCAGGTTTTCCCTAATTTGCGACCAACCTATTAATGCAATACCTTTAGTATCTTAATTTTTTTCAAATATTGTGTAACATTATTATTTTCTTCTGCAAAAACGTTTGAATTTAGGTTTAATATGTCGGATTCACACCTCATGGTAGTCTCAACATTTTTTATAGGTCCCCGAATGTTGGCTAAGTTTCGTCTATTTCAACCTACAGGAGGGGCCCAAAATTACACATGCTAATAGATATTCTATTTTTTTATACCTCCCATATTGCCCTCTAAAAATTCCAGCTGAACAGGGTCGCTCGTCCATCTCAGTAGTTTCTTCCCAGTGATTAGGGCTGCCAACCCCACCGAGCCAACCCTCGACTGTTGTTCTTGCATTTGCCAAAGCGATGTCCCGAGCAGTTTCATCTCGAGCGCAAAGGGGTGCCAAAAACCTGCTGACCAGCTCGACTTCATCTCCTTTTGTTCCTCTACCAATCGGTGCACTCGGTTCCTTATACATTTTTTTGCAATATTCTCTCTTCTTTTTCTTTTAAATCTCTTCACAGATCTTTTCACTTTCAAAGCGACTTCCAGCTCGAATAATCTCTTATCCTCTAATTTATCACGAATTCTAGATCGTAAATTAATAAATCGGTCCTCGATCAACGTGGTTTCGCGACTTTTAATAACGACCGATAAAATACTTGACGAATACTTTCATCCAATTTCTCGTACCGCTTGAGACAACTTATCACTTTTCAGTCAAACAAAAACAATTAACTCTAATCCAACCATCGATTACAATTGCAAAAGAATCAGTACGATCCTTTCTCCTTTATCGACAGAAAATACTGGCGAGGAAAATTTTCAACTTTCACAAATTTAAATAACAAAAGCAATCACAACTATATTTTCTTCCTTTCAATATTATTTAATTCTTCTCTTCATCTGTTTTTTTGTCAATGTCACTCCGGTAGTCGACTGACCCGGTTTTCGTCCAAATCGATTTTTGTTACTTTGCTCGATGATCACATCGAAAAAAGGAGGTTTTATTAGCAATAGATAATTGTACCAGTTCTGACGTTATGTTCAGAAAATTGGTCGTAAATGGATTTCTACTGTGCTTGGTAGTTTCGATATGAAAATGGAAATCGACTCAAACAACGTCTTCGTCGATGGAAAACCTTGTTAGGTGACTGAAGAACGCATCTGAGAGAAGCCTCTCAAGAGGAAAATTTCCGGTCTCACACAATTCAATTTCCTAGCTTTCTCCACAAGCTTCCTTTCGCCTTTATAAATACATTTGGCGCCACCCTTTTCACATTTTTGCGACGATCCTTGGACTAGTTTGTGATATGAGAGTCCTCTTGCAAATTTTCCAAGTTCAACCCCTTTTTTCCTATTTTTTCTGATTAAAGAAAATTGTCTTCTAGAGTCCACAGGCCGTCTTTGCTAATGCGCTTCAGAATTTTCAATCTGTAACAGCCAAGAAGAAAGTTTATATTAGAAATTTTCTTTTGAAACAAAAAGAGAGAGAAGTAGTTGAATTTTCAAAATTTGGTAAATAGTACAACTATTAATAAGAGATTAATGAGATTAATTAATTAATTAATTAATTATATCGCCAACGGCGATACCACGCTGAAAACACCAGTTCTCGTAAGATCACTGAAGTTAAGCATTGTTGGGCGCGGTTAGTACTTGGATGGGTAACCGTTCAGGAATACCTGCGTGCTGTTGGCCCGTCGTGGGTGTGGTGGGCCCACATTGGTAGTAAATATCCACCTAGAAACACTACCCGAATCGGGTAGTGAGGCAATGAACTTTCGAGTTCGAACTGCTAATCTATGTATGTATGTATGTATGTATTAATAAGAGATTCCAAATCGGATTTACAAAAACAATAGTTAATTTGAAATAAACAGAAAAAAATACGCGCACGCGATTATTCTTTTTTTTCTCACGCAATTTTTATAGTAAAATATAAAATTAATATTCAAACAAAAATGTGGTATTTCAGATAGTATCTATTATCTAAAATAATAGAAAAGAAAAACAAGGACAATATTTTTGATAATTGATTAAAATTTATATCTCTACTTCAGAATTAATATATAATATTTTGTACAATATATAGGCAATCAAACCATTGCATTTTTGTTTTAAAATATAAAAAAAAAATTCCGCTGATACACGTTAGCATACCCTATTATTGTTTAAATATTGTTTGAAATCTAATTATTACATTCTCATTCTAATGAGAAGGTATTGGTTTTATGTAAAATTTGACATAGTCGGTTTTCATCAAATCTCCACGTTTTGAGACCCCCTGAGCCAGAAAAAACGGTTTTTACCAAGGTGTCTGTCTGTCTGTAGTCTGTCTGTCTGTCAGTCTGTCTGTCTGTCTGTCTGTCTGTCTGTAGCCACGATAACTTTCGAAAAAATGATCAGATTTGATTGAGCTTTGGCACACTTTTTTATGGCCGAAAAATAGAGAACGAGTTCGTTAACCAGCTATTTTGGATGAAAATTCAAAAAGTGAGCACATTTTGAAAATTTTTGAGACCACTTTTTTTTAAGATTTAAAAATTCTATGTATGGTTATTAGTAGTACGCAAAATGACGAACAAAATATTCTAATGACTTTTCGTGATAAAACAAAAATTACTGGAGTTATAGCATTTTCAAAATTCCAAAAAACAAACGAAAATGTACATTTTAAGCCGAAAAACGCACGATATGAAAAAAGTCAAGAGGAGAAAAACGTTGCTTTTTGAACGCCCTATAATATTTTCATAACAACTTTTTGAATTTTTTGAAAAATAAAAAATTCAAATTTTGATCGCACAAAAAAATAATCAAAAATTCCATTTTGCTGTGAAACTATGCAAGATACGAGAAAAGATCATTCCATCAAAATTGTGCACCCAAAAAAGATCTACAAATTTCTTATCATTCACTTTTTGATATGACGCATAGTTTTTGTTTTATTCGTAAAAAACAGCATTGAAAATAGAAAAATCAAATGCACAGAACCGAGCATGGAACGCAAGGTTCAAATGATTTTCATATCAAATATCGAGCGCGAAGCGCGAGTATCTGGATGAGAATGTGTTCCTTAAGGTCGATAGAACCTTGAGTAAAT
>CAKNYM010050660.1:180924-243773 GCA_932195095.1 Andricus curvator
GCGATGTAGATACGCCCGAGCGCGTAGCGCGAGGTGAATACATAATCGAGCGCGAAGCGCGAGATAAATATATGATCGAGCGCGAAGCGCGAGATCCAACAGTTGCGCGCCCTAGGCGCGCTCAAACTTGCGAGCGAAGCGAGCCGCGCGCGAAGCGCGCGATGAGAATGTGCCCGCGACGCGGGCAGATTTTTTTTTATTTTAATCAAACATTTTAGATGAAAAACACTAAGATAACAAAAAATTATTTAGGATTGTAAATATTCTTTTGAACCTAATGTTTTTTGTTTAAAAAATTGATAGAATATTGATTAATTGATTCACTAATTTGAATATTGATTGATTGAAGATTGCAATTCGCCTTTGAAATCTACACCGACTTCCGGTAAAGAACTGATTTCAGAATAAAACAAAAATTGTGAAATTAATTATTCTGAATGGTAATCTGAAGAATAACGATAATAATCTGAATAATCTTATGATTCTTTTACTAAAAATACGAATTTCAACGAAAAGCTCTAACAAAACATAGTAAAAAATTGTTCGAAATTGTAAATCTACTTTTAAATTGAATTATTTTTGTTTAAAATAACCGATTTTCGGTGAAAAACAACATAACCTTGAAGTGTTTCCAAATTGGAAATATTCTTTGATATCTATTAGAGTAGACCAAAAAATACCTTTTTTCGAGTACCGGGTTCTAATAGTGGGTAAAAGTTGTATCTGCCCAACAGTAGTAGGCTTCTAAATTTTAGTTCGAACGGATAATATCTTCTATTTTGTGAATGGATTTGAAAATTCAAACATTGGAAAATTTAAAAAAATTCGTATAAGCCAAAAAATTATGTTGAATGTTTTTTAGGGACTGTTTTTGCTAGTGAACAATATTATAGAATTCGAAAATAGAAAACAAAGTTTGTGTTCAAGGTCAGAAGTTTTTTAAATTCTGCCACAAAACAAGTTTTTTGGATTGTGTAAACTGCACATTTGAAAAAAATTTAAACATGTGTTTAAAATTTCTTCAGCTATGATCGAAGACACACGTTATTTCTTTCATGGTTTTCGAATTGTAAGTTTGGACTTTTTAAAGCAATTTTTAGATCATACACATAATGTAAAATTATTGTTTAATAATAGAAAAAGAACAGCATGTGCCATTCAAGCTGTAGAACTTTCCAGCACGAAATGTTCAAAAAATGTGCAGTCAAAACAAAATCAAAGAACTTTCGTTTTGCAAATTTTTATAAAGTTCTAACTTGAGCAGAAATTTATTTTTTAATTTCTCAGTCAATATTGTTATTCGCCACCAAAAACTATACGTACAAAAAATTCAACCTCACTTTTAGGCACACAGAAAATTTTCTATCAATTTTCCAAAACATAAAAATTTTTTAATCCATGTACAAAACAGAAGATATTATCTGATTTAACTTAAATTTGAAGAAGACAATTTTAGAGAGAAGAAATTTTCCTATTTTTAACTCAATTTTAATCATTGAATTCTCCATATCGATATTTCCAGCTTAACCTACAATTATTTTACAACAAATTTTAATCTTCTTTAGAATCTAATGATTTTCTTACAGAAACCACGATTTCTGGTGTAAAACGCCAACATAATTTTTTTCCATTTTTGTTTAAAATAAGCGATTTCCTGTGAATATAACTTGAAACTGTTCAAAAATTGAAAATCTTATTCAAAATATAGCGATTTTTGTTTCAAAATACCAACTTTTTGTTTAAACCTCTAACGTAACCTAAAATTGTTCAAAAATTGTGAACCTGTAAAATCTAATGATTTTGGTTTGAAAATGTCTTTCCGGTAAAAAATGCTAACAAAAAAAATCGTTAATTGTCGAAAATTTTTTTATTTTTAAAATCTAATAATTTGTTATTATAAATAGCAATTTCCAGTACAAAAATCTAATATAACCTAGAATGATTGAAACTTACAGAGTACGAGAAATTTCAAGTCTTCTTCGAAACTTTATGAATTTATACTAACATTTTTTTTTAAATCTAATTTCCAGCAGAAAGCGCTAAGATAAAACATGTATAACATTATAAATAATGTACTATATAATTTTAAGTATTTAATTTACCCGCGAAAGAGAATTAAAAAACACAATGTTTCGCGATTCGCAGAACGTTTTCTATGATTTCTCTTATTATGAGGCATTATTTGTAGGTTTAATATTGAAAATTTCAAATACCCAGGCGGAAATATTATATATAGTTTGTATATAGTGTGAAGTATTATATATAATATTCATTTGTTTTATATAAAAAATGTATAAAACAAATGAATATTATATATAATACTTCACACTATATATAAATTATATATAATATTTCCGCCTGGGTATAAAGCAACTTGACGTAATGGAAAGAGAATTTTTCTATCTGAGTTGTAGATACAATCATATTGAGAAGCGTGCCGTAAAACGGGGCTAACAGGGACCCGTTAGGAAACGGGGACACTCATAATTTTATATCTTATCATTTTATTTATTTTTTCTAGATAAGAATCCGAAATATTATATTATATAAATATATATTAAAATAAATAAATGTCAAACTTTATTTTAGAGGTTGTTTCCACCAGTTCCATGGATAGATTTTGATAAACATAATATTTACATAAGGCTGTACTTTTCCGTACTTTGGTTAAGTCAAGTAAAAAACACTTGATAAACATAATTTGCAAATTTTTGTGGACATTTATGATTTTATGCCACGTATCACATTGTATATCGTCTTAACACAATTCTGTAAAATTGTAAGCAAGCTATGATACTTTGGTTTGGCTGTATTATAGTTTTTATAAAAAGTTTCGAGTTTGTCACGGAATACGGGACATGGTGAGCAATGATAATAGTCAAAGTAGATAACATGCAAAATTATAAAATTTGATAGATTCTCTATCCAGACAAAATATGAAATTGAATCAAACAATTAACACAAATTAACTTCTATCAATACATTTGATAAAAATCCTATCTAATTCAATCAAGCGAATTTCACGAGTCGAAATCTATCAACACACTTGATAGAACTTCCTTTGAAACTCCATCCATCTAGAAATCCTATGCTTTTCTATCATCATATTTTCATTATACCTCTATCAAATCTTATACACAAAGAACTTTTATCAAATCCTATCTTTCAAAATTTTGGAAGTTACTATCAAATTTTGTTCATTGAGAAATCTTATACTTTTCTATCCCGTGTGGAAAAATTTCGTGGCAGTCTTGAATCATGCTAAAGCCAGTACAGTTTTTCTCAAGTCTGTCTATTCACGCAATACTAGCCTGGCGCTACACTGGCGCTTTCTAGTTTTACTACGTGTTTGATTCAAACCTTTCTGCTGTCTAGTCCCATTCTTAGCGCTATCTAGGAGTTCATTACGAATTTGAATATATAAAGATTGTCCAGATTTTAGCTAGTTTCTAGATAGAATCACGGTTTTGACTTAAACACAAATTACAGAGGTGAATTCAGAAAATAATCATTTTTTAATAAAATATTTGGGAAATTACAATACACAATTGTAAAAATGCTCAAGCAATAATTAATTGTAGACTATCACATATTTAAGATAGTAAACAATAATTGTAGAACGTGATAGAAATCTTAATACAAGAACTGCAGTTTCGAGAACGATTTTTGAAGAATGTTTAAAAACATTTTGTTTCAATTGAATTATATAGTGAAGTTATAATGAATTTATATTTAATTTATAATAATTATAATATGTATAATGCTATGTATAATATTTATGATATTCCAGAAAATCAAATATTATTATAAGAGATTTATTTAATTTATTTTAATTATTTATCGATTCCGTAAATGATAATTAAGCCTAACGTATTAATTATTTTAAATAATAAACAATCATTATTTCGTAGCCTAATCGCAAGTAACATCATACAAACTTTATTGTTTTCAATGATTTATTCACAAATCAAGCACTTTTAATGTTTAAAAATTGTTCATGTTTTATTGAAATAAATATTAGGGTGTAATGCATCGAAATTCATGTCCGACAAAAAAGAACAAAAATTTAACTTTTAGATGGCCGAGGTGTTAAGGCGACGGGACAAAGTTACAACAATATAATAGGAAGTTACATCAGAAGTTCGACACCCGGCGTATGTACAAGAGATTTGCGGAAACTCATTTCTTCATTTTTTTTTGTACAAAAACTTTTTTTATATTTTTAATTAATTGCAAAATTTATCTATTGGACTTTTATGGCATAAAAAATAATTATATTATTTAACTATTAATTATTTTTTATCAAAATAGCCGATCTGTCTAGAAACTAGTCGATCCGAGCGTTACATCCCAGTCTAGCCACTGGACAGTCAGCCTGTGGCGCGCCAATGTCGACTCAAGGCGGACTGGACAGAAACAGTACAGCGCCACGAAATTTTTCCACACTGGATCAAGGGATTCTCATTGAACCTCTATGTGTCTTAACGGCCTAGCTGGGTAACTGCGTCATGACGTTTCCAGTGGGCACAAACGTTAAAGAACATCATTAAAACGGCTAAAAACGTCCTAAGCCAGTCCAAATAACGTTCCTTAAACATACGATGTTCCAGAGACGTTTTAAGGACGTATTTGGAACATGAAACGTTTTCAGAATATCACGAGGAACATCATTTAGTCTGACTTAGGACAGTTTTTGAAACGTTCAAATAACGTCTTTTGAGTTGTACGTCCAAGAAACGTTTTTAGGACGTTCGAATTACGTTCATAAAGGACCCCGCACAAAATACCAAGAAAAAAACGTTCAGTCGTTCGAGGTTAAACTGCCCGGAATGTATTCTTTAAGGTGTCCCAAATAAAAGTTCTTATGTGCACTAGATCCCAAAAGTCCTTAGGTTTCGAATTACAGGCACTTGAAGGTCATAAATTGATGATCTTTATATTATATGATTGTCCAATTTCTGAGCGCTATACTGACTTGATATGTGCCTGTAACTCGAAACTTAAGGACTTTTGGGACCTAGTGCACATAAGAACTTTTATTCGGGACACCTTAAAGAATACATTCCAGGCAGTTTAACCTCAAACGACTGAACGTTTTTTTCTTTGTATTTTGTGCGGGGTCTTTTCGTGCCCACCCCACATAGCACACTTCCCGAAAAAACCAGGTCTGTCCCAGGTTTTGTCGGTAAAAGCACAGGTCTAAACCTGGGACAGACCTGGTTTTTTCGGGAAGTGTGCTATGTGGGCACTGGATTGCGTCAGTTCACTCTCAAGCGGGAAGCACACACGTTTGCATAGCGAATAAACACGATAGCTGGCTCGCGTTAACCAGTATTGGGGCTCCGATGCTTGAAGTCGATCGGACCGATCGGATTATTTTGTGCGATCGAATTCGAAACGATAGCATTGAAACCTCTTTTTCTATCGTATTGGATAGACAGAGAAACTGCAGTTTTCCCAATGTTCGTATTGCGCATTCGTCGCGTCGCAAAACGGATAGGTTACCATTGGCACACTTATTTAAAACGATTTTTTTTATTTATCATTATTTACAACAAATAATCATTGTAAAAGTGCATAAAGATATTAAAAATAATTTTAAGTTCATATTTTTGATAAAAAAGGTATTCCTTCCTTTAAATTTGGAATCGATTATTTATTTTTAAGGAGTAAAATAAAATAATTATTTTACCTTTTACTTTATAAGTCTATTTTGTGACCAAAGAATTATGTTAAATAATTTTACAAGTATTATTTGTTGCAAACAATTTCTTGCACATTTAATCATTTTAAATAAGCGCGCCAACTGTAACCAATCCGGTTTCCGACACGACGCATGTACAGTGCAAAAAGATACCATTGCAGTGTTTTGCAACCTCAAACTGTCAAGTGTTGACAAGTGTTCTGCTTATGCATGTATAGTTGCAAAATAGTGATGTGCTTTTGGATGCTACTGTCTTCGAATGGTTTAAGCAAGCGAGAGATAGAGTATCTGTACTGATCATTCCAGAGAAAGCTCTCATTTCAAACGAGTGAATAAGGTATGAATAAGATTTGACATAGTTTCAATACAAAACTGCTGATAGAAAAATGATCAGATTTTACAACGGATAGAACTAGATAGCAATTTATAAGATTTAGAGACATATCATTAGATACAACTCTGGTGGTGGATAAGATTTGATAGAGTTTGAATTGAAAAATGTTGATAAAAAAGTATAAGATTTCTCGACAGATAGAGTTAGGTACAAACTTCCAAGAATCTGGAACATAAATTTTGATACAAGTCTTCTATGGTTAAGATTTAATGGAGTTTCAATGAGTAAATGTTGATAGAAAAGCATAAGATTTCCCGACTAATTTGCACAGATTTGATTTCTATAAAAAAGCATATTAAAGTGGATAGGAATGTGGGATATCACATTTGCTAGAATTTCATTGGAATCATCTTAAAAAAATAGGATAGGATAGGAAGGATTGCCTTTTTAGTGAGACACCATGGGACACTTCTGATAAGCATATACTCATTTTGTTAACAAATCCTATAAAACTTGTTCAGCAAGGCGGGGTAATACTGGTACATAAACTAATTGTTTTTGCCTGAAAAATTATTTTTTTTTAATGCAATCAGGTCACTAAAAAAACCCCTAAGCGAATTAACAGAATAATGAAATCAGACCCTGAAGTTCAGGAGCAGAGAAGTACAGAAGTCAGCATAACCGTTTGGATCAGCATTTATAAAATGGTAAGATAGCAGAAGTCGAGGTCGTTTGCCCCTGAAAAGTATAATATTGATGACCCAGGTAACTGCAGTGTGACCTAATGCACGGATATACATATTTGAGATTCATGAATATAGAGGTATATTCCTAGTGTTTGGTAGCCTATCTGTATACAAAATTAAGCATTTGCACGTGTGTAAGTTAGATAGCCATCGGCAAATCGTGCTCTATCGCTGCAGCCATCATCATTACGGTGCACCATCGTCGCTCCATGGCTATTGCTATTGCTATTGCCATGTAGCTATTGGTACGCTCGCCTCTCTCCTACTCCCCCACCCCGCACCACTCTCTATTTCTCTCCTTTTTATTCTATCTATTTTTCCTTTCCATGGGGGATCAACTGCATGGTTACCTCCCATCGACTCAGGACCGCATAAAAAGTCATTAAAAGCGTGAAATACAAAGAAGCCTTCTCAGGCCACTTAAACTTAAAAAAATTCCAGGATATTTCCCCGTTTTCCCGGTAAAAAATGACATTTTCCCCGGTTAACTTTTAAGCGTACAATAATAATTATTATTCAATACTAATTGCTTTATTGTTCTGAAGAAATAAGTTGTCGAAACTTTACTTGACTATGTCCTCGAAATAATTGAAAGAGTCCGAGAATTATTCCATGACTCTCGCAATATCATTTCACTATTTTTGGGAGTCATGGAATAATTCGCGGACTCTTCATTATTTTGAGGATTGTCTTGAACCCTGTAATAAACATTGAAACGAATTTTTTTGAAATTTGTGGCCTATCCTGAAGTCTTAGACACTCAGGCAAAGTTTGGAAAACTTATTTTTTCCGTGCATCTAAATTTTGGAGAGAATTAATCATTTTAGAACTCTAAGGTAAAATATATCACGTAAATTCAAGTAAAAGTGATTTCAGACTTCACAGCCCAATATGCTCTCAAAAGAGTGGAAATAGGGTGATTTTCAAGAAAATAGGGGTATTATAGAGGAATAAATTCTTTAAAATAACTTAAATGTAGGTATGTGATATTAAGAAACATAGCTTAATGGTTTCGAGGTATTGTCAGATTGAAATAAAATAAATGTGGATTGTTAGGGCTGCCACAGCCTAATTTAGTTGAAAAAAATAAACAAATTACCTATTTAAACCAAAAAAGTGACAAAAAATAAATTGAAAACAATTCAAAACATTTAAAGTTAAATTCAAAAGAATTCAAATGAATTGACAAGAAATTCATTCATGTCAGTAAAATTGGAGGGAATTTAGAAGAATTCAATAGGGAATTCACAAGACTTTAATTAAATTCATAAACATTTGTATGAATTGAACAAAATGTTAACAACAATCAACAAATTTCCATCGAACTGAGTAAAACGGAATTGAACAGAATTCAGGGCGAATTCAACAGAATTTAAGTGAATTAAAAAAAAACTTCAAAAAATGAACCAATGAATAAAAAAAATTCGAGTGAATTTAGAGAAATTTAAGGGATATGAGAAAAATTCTATAAAATTAAAAAAATTCAACGTAAACTTTTGAATAATTCAAATTAATTGAAACATATATACTTAAAAATAACATTGATTTCAGTAAAATTTAAGTGAATTTAGAAGAATTCAGGGGAATTGAAACTGAAGAAAATTTTCAGGATAAAAAAGTGCCTATCGAATTGAGTAAAATGGAATTGAACAAAATTCAGGGCGAATTCAACAGAATTTAAGTCAATTGAAAAAAACTTCAAAAAATAAACAACGAATTAAATCCAATTCGAGTAAATTTAGAGGAATGAGAGGAATTCGATGAAATTCATAAATATTCCAGGAAAATTTTCAAAACACTCAAATGAATTGAAATAAATCCAAGAATCCAAAATGTTCCACTGATTTCAGTCAAATTGAGGTGAATTTAGAAAAATTCCAGGGAATACAGAAGAATTTGATCAAATGCCTAAGAATTCAAGGCGAGTTTGAAAGTCCTCAGGGTGAATTAAAAAAACCTAAACAAAATTGGTTTAAATCCATTGAATTGAGTAGAACGGAGTGAATTTAGAAGAACGACAAAGAACTCAAAAGAATGCAGGGTGAATTCCAAATGAATTTAAAAAGAAACTAAAAATATTCCATTTATTTAAGTAAGATTGGAGTGCATCGAAAAGAATTCCGGGGAATTCAAGAGAATTCAATAAAATTTAATATAAATTAAAAATAATATAAGTGATTAAGAACAAATTGTTTAAATCAAACAAAATTCCATTGAATTTTTATAAATGGGAGTAAATAGAATTCAGTGGGAATTCAAAAGAATTTACGTAAATTGAAAAAAACTTCAAAAAATAAAAAAAGAAGCAATGAATGAAATAAAATTCGAGTAATTCAGAAGAATTTAAGGGAAATGAGAATAATTCACCCAAATTTCCAACAATTCAAGGTCGATTTTAAAAAAATTCAAGTGAATTGCAAAGAATTACAAAATATTTTTAAAATCCATTTAATATGGGGTGAATTGAAAAAATTCATGGGAATTCAAAACAATTTGTTGAAATGTCTCAGAATTCAAGGTGAATTAAAAATAACTTAAGTGAATGGAACCAAAATTTTAAAATCCAAAAAAAATCCATTGGAATCAATAGTGATTACCCCTTGGGTAATTGTTACTTTCTCAAAGATTTTAAAGCAAAAAACATAATAAAGAATTTTTGTATAATTGTTTAATTTATCTGAGAAACGTAAGTTATGTGAAGATGACCCATAAAACAGTCTGGAGAGTTTAGATATGATAAGAACTATTTATTGAAGAAAAATTAATGATAAACGTTTTTATTTCACTTGTTATCCTAAACGTATGTCATTTTTATAGTTTTTTTTTCATTTCTAGTACACAACCAAGTTAGGGATTCTACTGGCGAGTTTCATTCTAACATAGACCGAAAAAAATGAATTGTAGGTAGCAAATGGCAATAATAGAAAGTGTCTTGTTGAATAAAAAAATTTCCTCTGCTTGGTGGGTTTCCTGTCACCACTACGTAGCGCGTCCTCAGGTTGCGGATAGAGGAACGGCCCGTGAGGCTGAACAGCCCCTAAGGTTAGCTGCGAATACAAGAATAAGCAGTCGCGGACAGCCGATAGGAACCAGTCGTGTCTGTGGTGAATTCAGCACTGGTAGAAAATAGGTACACGACAACCATGGCTTGGGAGGACCCACCCATTCGCGTTCATACGCAGTGGGTGGGTTCTGGCAAGCCGAGGTGCAGCGTGTATCCACCTAGAAACTATACCCGAACCAAAACTAAAAATCTTGTAAGGGAAAAATCCTGCTGCCCATTGGACACTGCAGCGATGACACTGCCCGCAAGGGATGTGTGGAATGATTCGCCTGCATAGGGCCAAAGGGGTATTGATGCCAGTAGGCGCGCTGCCTTGCAGGGGGACGTTAGGGTACGAGGATGAAACTGTAATGTGTCTGACGACAAGTTGACATGGTCCTTGTCAGAGTCGGAAAGCTCCCATACTTAGACCTAGGGAGGTATGGGGGTTATCACTCCTGGGACAGTGGACTCACCTACGATCGGAATAGGATCCTAACGTGCGGATTATCTTGAAACTACCATGGCTAACTTACAAAAACAAAAAACTACAGTTAAAGATCTAAGGGTGGGAACTCTAAACGCGCGTAGTCTAAAAACTGGCCGACTTAGCGAACTCATTAAGATAGCAATTGAATACAAAACTGACTTAATAGCACTTCAAGAAACCTGCTGGTCGGGCGATTTCGCGTCAATTTCTAAGGATGACTATACTTTTCACTATGGGGGAGCTAAGGGGCAAAGACTGGGGACTGGTTTTCTTATTAATAAACGAATTTCGCAAGCACTTATCGACATGCAATTCATTAATGACCGGTTATCATACATTGTACTAAAGGGTAATTTCAGCAAACACGTATTAATCAATGTGCACTGCCCCACCGAGGACAAAGACGAAGACACTAAAGATCTTTTTTATGAAACAATCGAGCAGGTTTTTGACAAGTTCTCAACGTTTGACGCAAAAATAGTATTGGGGGACTTCAACGCGAAAATTGGAAAAGAACCAATGTATAGGCCTACAATAGGATCAGAAAGTTTGCATGACGTCAGTAATGATAATGGAACCAGAGTAATAAACTTTGCAGCTTCAAAGAACCTCGTTGTCAAAAGCACATATTTCAAGCATAAAAATATACATAAGGCCACCTGGACATCACCAGATGGTAAAACTCACAATCAGATTGATCACGTTCTAATAGACAGAAGACGTCATACAAACATTCTCGATATAAGATCGTATAGGGGAGCGGATTTAAATTCAGACCATTTTCTCGTGATAGTAAAACTAAGATCTAGGCTAGCGCTAAGTAAGAAAACAAGCCGCACAGAGCCAACAGTTCGTTTCAATATAGATAAGTTCAAAACAGCAACAGAAACATTAAATTACCAAGTTGAGATTTCTAATAGTTTCGACGCTCTCCAAGAACAGAGAGACGATAACAATAATCGCGAGGAGGACCCGGAAACCCTGTGGAGCAATACGAAAAAGGCGATAAAGGCAGCCGCGAAACTTTCGATAGGTTTTAAGAAAGTAACCAAAAGCAAACCATGGTTTGACGAAGAGTGCAAACTCTGGTTTGAGAAACGTCGGAAGGCCAGACTAAGTAGTTTACAAAATAAGTGCGATCAAACACATAAGAAATATCTCGAGATTAGCAAAAGTACAAATAGGCTCTATAGATCCAAGAAAAGGGAGTGGGAAAAGAATAAAATACTAGCAATAGAAGCGCATAATAAACAAAATAACCCGCGTGAGATGTACAGGGGAATCAATTTTATAAGGAAAGGCTTTCAAAGTAGAACGGAAGTAATGAGGGACGAAAATGGCAATCTAGTAGCCGATGCGACAGAGAGACTGAATTTATGGAAAGATTATTTCGATAAACTATTAAATGTACGTGAAGCCCCCGTTGAAGGTAATCTCGGCGAAATCCACACTGCTGATCTATTAATTAACGATCCTACTGATATAGAAATAGAAATGGCCATCAAGAAGTTGAAAAATAACAAAGCCGCGGGCATCGATGACCTACCGTCAGAACTGATAAAAAATGGAGGCCCTTGCCTCACAAGGCAAATTTGTAAATTGATACGCGCAGTTTGGAAAACAGAACGCATGCCGGAAGAATGGAATACCTCTATCATTATTCCCATCTTTAAAAAAGGCGATAAAACTAACTGTAACAACTATCGGGGAATTTCACTTGTGCCTTCGTGCTACAAGATCCTGTCTAATGTTATCCTAAGTAGACTAACTCCTTTTGCCGAGGAAATCATTGGGGATTACCAGTGTGGATTCCGCCGAAACCGATCTACAAGCGATCAAATGTTTACAATTAGACAACTGTTAGAAAAGAAATGGGAATTTAAAGAAGCAGTACATCAGCTATTTATCGATTTTAAAAAAGCTTACGACTCTATTATACGCGCGCGAATGTACTGGATCCTAGAGTTCTTGGGTGTGCCAAGAAAATTGGTTAGACTTATCGAAATTTGCTTAAGCGGCAGTAAGGGTAGAATACGCGTAAACGGTAGTTTATCTGAAGAGTTTTCGATCCGCGATGGCCTGAAACAGGGCGATGCACTTTCGTGCGTCCTTTTTAACTTAGTTTTAGAATACGTGGTTAGGCAAGTGCAGGCGAATCCGACCGGTGCTACCCTCAATGGGGTAATACAAATTCTTGGATATGCGGATGATCTCGACGTACTAGGGGATGATAAAGAAACGGTAGCTAAAAATGCAGAAATCTTGATCGCAAAAGCCAAAGAGATTGGCTTGGAAGTTAGCGAATCGAAGACAAAATATATGACCGTCGTCAGGTCCGGACAAAGTAATCAAGACGGGGATCTAATGGCCGGAAATATGAAATTCGAAAGGGTTAACGAGTTTAAATACCTCGGGTCTATTATAACTAGCGAAAATAAGATTAAAACGGAAATCAATGCGCGGCTACACGCTGGCAATAGGTGCTATTATGCAGCAAACACGCTACTAAAATCGCGATCGCTATCTAGAAACATCAAAGTAAGAATTTACAAAACGATAATAATGCCGGTCGTCATGTACGGGTGTGAAACGTGGGCGCTGACGAAAGGAGAAGAGAATAGGTTTAGAGTTTTCGAGAATAAAGTACTTAGAAAAATCTATGGTCCAAAAAGGGACGAAGAGACCGGCGAGTGGAGAAAACTGCATAATAATGAGCTGCACGCTCTCTACGGGTCAGCAAATATTAATAGAGTAATGAAAGCGCGTAAATTAAGATGGGCGGGGCATGTAGCAAGAATGGGCAATGAAAGAACAGTGGCGCAAGTTTTAAGAGGGAGACCGACTGGTAAGAGACCCCTAGGCAGACCGAGAAACAGATGGGAGAAAAATGTAAGGGATGATCTAAAAGAACTAGGACATGATTACTTAAACTGGATGGAGAATGCACAAGATAGAGATGTGTGGCGGTCTCGGGTAGATGAGGCAATGAACTTTCGAGTTCGAACTGCTAATCTATAATAATAATAATAATTGCTCCACTAAGTTGTAAAAGATGATAGAAAATTCTGTCCCACAATGGTGAGGATAGGTTTTCCTTTTATATTTTATTCTGATTTCCCATTTTCACTGAAGGAATCCCTTTTTATATACTGAACAAAGTCTTATTGTAGTTACACTTTAAGCTGAGTTTTTTTTTTGTTCAATACTACACGGAGAAAAATGGATGTTTAAACGTAACATCTAGATCTTCAGGGTTAACATATTTTATGTTTAACTATAGGACAGCAATCTAGATGTTCAAAGTTAGGATCTGTAGATATTAAAAACTGAGATGTTACTGTGAAACATCCAAAATGTTCAACCTGAAATATCCGAAATATTACATGTATGGTTATGTCAACTCACGGCTGTAAATATTTGAGGAATTTACTTATTTCTGAGCATTTAAGGAATTAATTGATAACTTATTTGTGAATTTAAAACTAAACTTGAATTTTCGTACATGAACGAAAAACAGATACAGGGTATGAAATGGCGATCAGATAATAAATTGTCTAGCTGAGGTTATGTTTAATATTTTTAATTCAAAATAAAAAATAAAAACGGGGTAAGTAAGCTGAGAACCAATAATATGTAATCTGCATTTAAAATTCTATCTATTTGAGGTTACTTAAACTCATATTTTATTATAAATTCACAAACATTTTGTCAAATCACGTGTCAAATGTTCAAGGTGTTCGAGTCAATATAACCTCAAACTTAAGAACATTGTTCCGTCCTGTAGACAGACAAAAGTCGTTATACAATTTTAATTAAGGATAGCTAATTTTGATTCTTTGAAAATGTTCAAAAATTGTAATATTCCATAATTGTAATATCGAAATTATATAGCCGTCAAATATAGTCGTGAAATTCGAATGCGCAATGCGCATGCGTTCAGATGATTTTAACATCTGAATATGTTACAGTTTAACATAAAAATATTTTTACGCCTAACATCTCAAAAAGATAGTAGATGTTTGGCATGAATATCTGCATGTTAGGCGGAACAATCTTACCCTTTGAACATCTACATTTAAACATCCATTTTTCTCCGTGTAGATTTAAGCTTATGTTCTGTCTTAAAACTGGACACTAAGCATTTTTTGTTTTGAAACGAACCTTCTTTATTCTGTGTAGTATTTATTCGATTTTATTCTATGATATGGTTGTAAACCTATTTAAATCTACTCCTTTCTATCCTAATCTATTCCGAATCTATTTCATTCTATCCATTTCTATCACATTTATCATAATATTTTCGTCGCATTTTAAAAGTGATATTTTAACATCTTTTTCCTTAAGTTACATTTAAAAATCGTGTATTGTTTATAAAATAATTTAAAAAATAAGTATTTAAAAATTCAAAAGATAATTAAAAATTAAAAAGTTAATTCCAAATTAATTAGTTTTAAACAAAAATTAGCGAAACTACACGGAAAAAAGTATGGTTCAAACAGAAAAATATTGAAAAATCAAATCAACAAAAAAGTTTTGGAAAAATATAAACATTTAAAAACCAGTTATGCTATTCTTAATTCCACTTATTTTTATTTCAACTAGGCTTTTCTAATCTTTTATAATTTTAACGTGAAGTGAGAAATCAATTACAAATTTCAAACTTTCGTCAAAAGTATTCCTATTTAATTAGCGCTGTATTTAGTAAATCAGTTCTATTGAGCCGTTTTTTTAATAACGAACTTTTTTTAATACAAAATAATTGAAATATCAGCAAAAAATATCACACAAAATATGAAAGTTTTTCCAAGTAATTATAAAAGATATATACATTTTTTAATTTAAGGAATTGAAATAATTATAGAAATTTTGAGAATGTATTAAACGGGGGAACGAGTGAAAACTTGGCGACATTACAAATATTAAAGCTTATAGCCATAATTTTTTGTTTGAAGCTCATTATTAAAGAAAATAAAAAACAAAGTTACGTAAACGGTTCTTATATATTTCTTGACAAAAGCATAGTGTTTTTCATAATTTCCACTCATTCGGAACAGGCATCATTCTCTATAAAAATCATCCATACGGAAAATTTGTTTACAACAATTGTAGAAAAACAAATTTTTTTAAATTATTACCAAGAGACTTTTTTATTTCTATCTAGGAAACAACAAAAATTATAATATTTATTTCAAACGAATGAATCCTTTGAATAAAAATGATTCATTTGGTTTGGATAATTCTGGTATTTTCACTTTTTACACTTTCATAAGAGAAGGTATTGGATTTGTGCCTCCCCCCCCCCTTTTTGCCAAATGTACACGTTTTGGGACCCCCTGAACCCGAAAAACAGGTTTTTACGAATATGTATAAACTGTAAGTCAAATTCGTTAGCCAGTTACTTTGGATTAAAGTTCAAAAAGATAAAACATTTTCAAAATTTTTGAGACCATTTTTTTCAAGATTTAAAAATTCAATCTACGGCTATGCGTAGTACTCAGAGATTCGAACAATTTATCCTTATGACCTTTTTTTTATAAAAATAAAACTAACAGAGTTACAGCATTTTCAAAATTCAACCAAACAAACGAAAATGAAAATTTTAAGCCAAACAACGCACGATATGATAAAAGTCAAGAGAAGAAAAACGTTACTTTTTGAAAGCCCTACAAGATTATCAGAATAACTTTTTGAATTTTCTTGAAAAATCGAAAATTCAAATTTTTATCGCATGAAAAATAATTGAAAATCAAAAATTTCATTTTGCGATCAAACTATGCAGGATGCGAAAAAAGATGAGAAGACAAAAATTGTGCACCCAAAAAAGATCTACAAATTTGTTATGAATTACTTTTTGATATGGCACGTCGTTTCTGTTTTATTCGTTAAAAAACAGCATTAAAAATAAAAAATTAAATTTTTGGACAAACGACACAAGCTACGAAAAAAATAAATGCACAAAAGTTTTTCATCCCAAAAAGAGCTACAAATTTGTTATTAGTCATTTTTGGATAGGATACTTAATTTTTTTTTAATTGTGAAAAATAACATGAAAAATAAAAAAATCAAATTTTTAGAAACACAACGCAATATACGAAAAAAATTAATAGACAAAATTTGTTCATCCGAAAAAGATCTATTAATTTGTTATTAATAATTTTTTAAGGAACGCGTATTTTTGTTTTAATCTTAATAAATGACATGAAAAAAAAATGTGGAAAAACGACACAAGGTACGAAAAAAATAAAAAGGTGGGGTTTTCCAGAAATTTTTTTTTTTCATGTTTTCAAAATTTGAAGAGAAAAATAAAAAAGATTTTCTCAAAAACCTCACCATTTTTATTTTTTCGCATCTTTTTGAAAAGTTTCTGCTAATAGAAGAAAGGCATCTCATTAGCATTATGCGGGCTAAACCATTTTTGAGGCCAGGAGAATTTTGTGTCCTAAAAATGTTATTTTTGAATTTTATTCGTAAACGATGAGAGATATCGCAAAAGAACAAAAGCCATTGTTTCCAACAAGAAGTAGAAAATTCGATTGTAGAAAAAAGAATTCTCCTGACCACAAAAGTTATTTAGCCAGCATCAAGCTTACAAGATATATTCATTATCAAAGTACAAGTTCAAAAAAAATTGGTGTAAATCTTACTTTTTCCAAGTTACTTCTTACTGTTTAAAAAATTTTAATTTGTTTGAACAATTTATTATCTTCTAATATCCTGTATTAATTATATTTTCTTGATGATTTAGCCTAATTTATGAATGTGAAGGGTGAATTATTTCATTTTAGTTGTCTATTTATTGTTCAAACAATTTATAATTATTTAAATGTAACGTTTGACAGGAAGCTAAAGAAACTTTTTTCTTTGAATTTTTTCAGCAAGTTTCATTACTTTCTCCTGATATTTTTTATCCTAATGCTATTTGTTGAAACAATTCTTATTTGTTTAAAAAATATTTTATCTTATAATATCTTGAATCAATGGATTGTTCTGAATACTATGGCCCAATTAGTAAACGTGAACACCTATTTCTGAACATATTCTTTATTTTTAATTGGCTTATTTATTTCAAAATTTATTTTAAAATGTTCCGAAATAGGTGTTCACATTTATTAATTAGGCAACAGCATTAAGAAAATACCATTAATTCGCGATATTATAAGATAATAAATTGTTTAGGCAAAAATAAATTGTTTAAACAACAAACAATAAAATTAAAAATATAGACTTTGGAAGTTAATTAAATAGGCCTTAAAATGAATCAAATACCCTTAATTCGTGATATTCTATGGAAATAAAATCGTTTAAGTGAATAGAAATTGCTTAAACAATTAAAAATTAACTAACGAATACATAAAGTCTTGTAATATATTCATTCATGAGGATCCATATAAGAAATATGAGCCAAAAAAAGGTTTCGTAGCCTATTAAGACTTCAGTTAAGTCGTTCAAACATCTTTCTCCCATACTTTCCCACCCTACCTCCCCTACATTCCCCACCCCACCCCTACTTCCCACACTTCAACCTTCACTTTTTCTCCCTTTCCCAACTTCTTCAAAATCTGCTTCCCCCTCTCCTCACTTCCCCCGCTAACACTTCCTTTCCCCTAATTCACATCCCCTCATTTCTCCCCCACTTCTCTTTCTTCCCCTCCCCTAATTTCCCCTACTTACCTCCCCTCATTTCCCCACATTTCTACATCCCTTTCCCTCATTATCCATCAACTGCCCTACTTCCACATCCCTTATTTATCCTACTTTACCAATCTTCATTTCCCCCCCCCAATTTCCCCTTACTGCATGGGTATTCCTTGAAGAGTTTTCATGAAATGATGAAAGTATTGCCTATACTATATTATACATTGACACGTTTTGAACGCAACTTACAAAAACGTGTTTTTCCCCCATGATTTTTTTTCACAAAAAAATTCGAAACTTTTGTTTTTTTGAGCTACCCTGATGCAGAATATGGGTTGCGGCGGCCCTGGACGCGACTTGGTAAAAAAAATGTAGGTGGGGTAGGAATCGGCCAAGTATGACATGGCCTTAATTAAATTATGAATCAGAAGCCGATTTCCAGTGAAAAAAAGCCATTAACGCAAACAAAAGATTTTTTCTAAGAATCGTACTGAATTGATGAAAATTCAACGAGGATTTCGAGAAACACGGCTTGTGATTTACGAGATCTCAAAGTGGCAAGGACGCGCTGATGTAATTGGCACTTATTGAGCTCGTTACGTAACTATAACATCAAGTTGATCCTACATACATAGCCGCATCTTACATCTATTGACATAAAATGTGCATGTATTCTTTATTGCATATTGAAAAAAATTTTCTGCGCTATAAGACAACTATAAAACAGATGAAACCCTTCATTTTAATTAATTTAATCTATAAAATCAGAAACAAAATTTGCTTAAACCAAAAAACTCTTTTCTTGGACATACATGCAAATTTGGTTGAATCAATCTAATTTGGTTGATTCAAAAAAACAGACCCTCTGGTAGTTGTTCATCCTTGTTGATACATTAAAGACCAATAATACTGACATAAAAAAATTTAGTTGCATTCTCAACTAATTAGTTGGTTAGTTAATTAACTTTAGTTTTATATTTTTTTTATTTTTTAAAATTAGTTGATTTTCAGCCAAGAGAGACGAATTTTCAAGCAAGAAACATGAATTTTCTAACAAGAAAGATGACTTTTCTACAGCAAAAGATGAATTTTAAATTCAAAAGGACCAATTTTCAAACTAATATTTGGATTTTCAACTAAAGAATATAATTTTTCAACCAAAAATGGAATAGTAAAATTTTCAGTTTGAAAATTACTTTTCAATAAAAAAAGAATTATCAACCAGTTGAATCCAACTAAAAAGATGAATTTTCAACGATATAGTTGAATTTTCAACTAAAACCGATACATTTTCAACCAAAAATGGAATTGTTACATTATCAGATTAGAGATCTAAGTTTTAACAAAAAAAAAGCGATTTTTCAACAAGTTAAATTGAACCAAAAAGGACGAATTTGAAAAAAAAATAGTTGAATCCTCAACCAAAATGATGAATTTTCGACAAACAAGATTAATTTTCTACCCAAATAGATGAATTTTCAACGAAATACATTAATTTTCTACTAAACAGTTGAATTTTCAACTTAAAAAGAATAAATCTTAAACCAAAAATAGAATAGTTAACTTTTCCGATAAAAATAATTAATTTTCAACTTCAAAATATGAGTTCATTTTTCGACAAAAAAAAAATGAATTTTCAACGAAACATGTAATAGGTAATATTTCGACCAAAAAAGATTTTTAACTTGAAATACATGAATATTCAATCAAGAAATATCAATTTTCAATTTAAAATGTCAATTTTCAACCAAAAATGGAATAGTTACATTTTCAGTCAAGAATATTAATTCTCAACCAACAAAAAAATGATTTTTCAGCAGAAAAGTTCAATTTTCAAGCAAAAAGATTGAGCAAAAAAAAAACGAATTATCAACAAAAGATATGAATTTTCAGTCAATCACTCGAATTTTGAACCAATTATTACATGAATTTTAGAGTAAAAATATGAATTTTTGACCGAGAAAGATAAATTTTCAAACAAAATTGCAATTGTTAAATTTTCAGTTTAAGACATTGGTTTTCAACCAAAAATTGAATCAATTTGCAACAGAGTAGATGCATTTTCAACAAAATAATCAAATTTTGTAACCAAATTGTCGACGTTTTAATCAAACCAGGTGAATTCTGATCCCAAAATATAATGGTAGACTTTTCAATAAAAACACTTAGCTTCTAACCAAGAATAGTTGGATTTTCTTATTTCTTAAAAAGAGCAAAAGAGGAGAATAGGAAAAAGAGTCTGAAATCTGAAATATGAAAGTGATTTTCGAACTTATTAAGTTATTATTTAACTGTACTATTTACAGGTCCATTGTTCGCAATATTCGCAAACTTTGTTAAAATTTATCAACAGGAAACGTACTAAACTATGTTCTCAAATGAAAAAAAATGTCTAAAGAATTTAATTGAAAGTACTCTCATGTTAGTATCAAATAGATTTAACTCGTTATTCATTGTTCATTCGACGGTTATATAAAATTGCATTTGTATTTCTTATTTAAAAACTGAAAAAAACTTCACAAAATTTGGTTGGGTCAACCAAATATTTTGTTGTTCATATAACAACCATATTCTATGGCTGAACAAAAAAAATGTTGTTGATTCAACCAAATCGTTGTCTGAGTGTACGTGGGAAAAAAACATTTTTAATGAGAGAAACCCTTCAAAGCCACCGAAGCAATTTACAATTTTACATTTGCAATTAGAAGAATGAATATTATTTTCCTTGAGAACTAAAAGCGACACTGGTAAATCGTGTCAAAGCCCTAACTCGCAGAATAACGATTTTCCTTGAGGAAAAGCAGTCGTGCGTACATTATTCACACATACGGATACGCACACAAAACTTTTTATATTGTATAAAGTGCAAAATACCTGAGCAAAGTTACACTATGACCCTTATCGCGTGAGATTTTTTCTTTAGTAAAATCGAGAACAAAGTCCTCTAGCTGTAAAAAGAAATCCATTTATCATCATTGTCTAATTTTCCTTTAATTATACGACAAATTCAAGTTTATGTATTTTTAGGTGTAAACGTGAGGTTTTTGTCATTCTTTACACATTTTAAATAATTCAATCTTCGATTCGAGAAACTTCTTTAAAGAATATTCTGGATTTCGATCCTCAAAAGTACTTTCTTAGTATTTCCGAAACGACCTGGTGAATAATTCACAAACTTTGGAAAATAACTTGAAAATAATAAAAATTACATATATTTAAATTCATTAATTCAATTTGTCGCCCAATAAGCCTCCAAGCAATGCCTCATGTACTCCATCCTGTGGGTTTCCCATTTCTAAAATCCCCTACCGCCTGCAGCTGGATTTTATTAGAAGCTCTCGCATTAACCTGAACATTTGGTCAAAGAAGTGGAAAACTGCAGAAAACCAAAACTCCTGAGCCGGTTACTGATAGACGAGTTTGGATGTAGACATTCGATAGCATCGAAGTGCCCACATCCATTTTCGTCATCAAACCTCCCACTCGATAGTAGTTAAACTCAGTGAAAACATGAATAAGCGAGAATCACGAACACGATCACCCATCCGAGTGCTAACCGCGCCCATATGCGCTTAAGATTCGAGATCTCGAAGAGACCCAGTTTGACGGTTTATTGGTATACGTCAGTTTGAATCTTATACAATTTTGTCTTTACTTACAGTTGTTTAATTGAATGGGAATTCTTTATTTTGAATTGAAATATCAAATTCTCATCATCTTAGCTCGACATAACAATAATTTTGCTTCCTCATAGAAGAAGCTTTGTAATGGTAACATTTTCCAAAATTTTTAAATTAATTTAATTAAAACTTACTCAATATAAAAATGTCTAATACAATGTTCTAAGCAATTTTCCGGATGTGTATGTGTGTGTGTGGGGGTGTGTGAGTGTGTGCGTGAGGCTGTGTGTGGGGATGTCACACTTTTTTGTGAAAACGATAACTTGAAAACGGTTGCAGATAAATTGATGAAATTTGAAGGGCTTATTTTCACCACTTATGTCTTGAAACTGACCGAAGGATTTCTAAAAATATTTATTGCATTTTTTTAGCACTCAACAATATTTTAAAAATCGGTTTTTTATAGTAAAACTTTTTTGATTGACATAATTCGAAGTTGATGCAACAATATACAAGATTCCTTGGTTCGAGACGAATCGACTGACCTATAATATTAATACATTTTATCAAAGGGTGAGGAAATTATGGTGATTTATATTATATTTAGAACTGATTTTTATAGTAAAAATTTTTTCATTCTCATAATTTAAAGTTGATGCGAGAATAAAACAGATTTTTTGATTCGAGACGAATCGGTTGACCTTTATTATTAATACATTTTATTGAAGAGTAAGGAAGCTATGGTAATGCATAATATTTGAAAACACGGTTTCTTATAGTAAAACTTTTGTCACCAACATAATTCAAAATTGATGCAAGAACGGAAAAGATTTCTTGATTCGAGGCAAATCGATTGACCTATAATATTAATACACTTTATTGAAGATTAAGGAAGTTATGCTAATTTATAATATTTTAAACATCTGTTTCAAACATAAAAACTTTTTTCATCGACATAATTCAAAGTTGACGCATGAACAGAAAAGACTTTTTCATCATAAATTTTCTAATAGAATAATTCTGACAATTTTTGTAAAGAAATCATAAAGCTGGGAAAGAGATAGGGTACAACAGAACTTTTCCCTTCACTTTTCCAGCTCGAAAAATTATAATTTCGAATACAAAATTTGATTTGTCAGATTAGTCTTTGTATTTGAAATTTTTTTTTGTATTATTTTGTAATTTTGTATTTTTTGTGAATTTCTATTTTTAAATTGATCAAAATGAAGACTTTGGTTTGTCTATTATTCAAAAAAATCACTAATGCTTCCTCTATGAGGAAGCAAATACATTTGCTAACAGCAATCACAGTGCTCGTGAAATGAGTACCATATCATTATAAATATAAATACAAACAAAGTGGAAACACTCGAGATCGAGTTCAAAGCTAGTTTATTTGACTTTAGGATCATTTAAAATTAAATGCCGTGTTGGGGAAGTTTCTTAAAAAAAGGAACTAATTACAGGCACAGTTACTTCCTGAAAATAGTTACTTTTTATATTCCCAGTCACTGGTCAAGTAATTTTTTTTAATTCAAGAATTTTCAATTGTGATTCTTTAATATTATAGAGCATTAAACTTTAAATCCTTAAAATTGAAGAGTTTTTAATTGTCAAAATTTACAATTAAAAATTATGCAAGTTTGAAGTTTACAGATTAAAAATTCTATAACTTTTATGATTTACATTTGAAATTTCATCAATTTGGAAGAATTAGAATTGAAAACTTCACATTTGATCTTTATTGAAATTTTTTAATTTGTCCCATTTGAAAATTAAAATTATGCTTTATATTCGAAATTTATTGAATTTGAAAGATTTAGAATTCACATCTTGACTTTTAATTTCCAAAATCATTAAAATTTAAGAATTTTTATTGATACATTTTTAAAATTAAAGAGTTTTCATTGCAAATCTTCAAAATTGAAGAATTTTAGATTAAAAATAGTGAAAATTGAAGGTTTCTCAACTGTAAATCTTCAAAATGGAACCATTCCAAACAAATGTTCCAAATTACATAGCTTCAAAATATAAATCTTGAAAATAAAATAATTTGTAATTTTATACTTTCAAAATTGAAAAATTTTACATTGCTGCTCTTCATAATTGCAAAAATATAAATTGTAAATCTTTAAAATTAAAGAGTTTTTAATTTTTATCATTTACCATTTGATTTTGATGGTTTAAATTAGAAATGTTTTCAATTTGGCAGATTTAAAATTAAAAACTTGACTTTTGATTTCCAAATTCATCCAAATTTAAGAATTTTTGTTCATTCATCTTTAGAATTGAAGCGTTTTTAATTTTGAAAATTAAAAATTATGCAAGTTTTAAGTTTAGCAATTAAAAAGCTATAATTTTGAGGATTTACATTCGAAATTTCTTCATTGTGGAAGATTAAGAATCGGAAACTTAAGAATGTTTATTTACACAATTTTAAAATTGAAGAGTTTTCAATTATAACTCTTCAAAATTTAACTATTAAAAAAAAACATTTAATAGTACATCATTTTAAATCATACGCATGGAAAATTGAAGGTCTTCAATTGCAAATCTTTGAAATAGACCTATTTTAATAAGAATGGTTCAAAATCTAATGATTTTAAACTACATATAAACATTTAAAACTAAACAATTTCGCGAATTTTCAATTATAAACAGCTTCAAAGTGGATCAGTGTCAAATTTTCTTTTTAAAAATCAATATGAATTAAAAATATTTTAAGTGAATGAAAACAAATTTTGGAATCAAACCTAATTCCATCAAATTCAGATAAATAGGGGTGAATAGAATTCAGGAGGAATAAAAAATGTTAAGTAAATTAAAAAAAAACTTCAAAAAATAAAAAAAGTATCAATGTATTGAATAAAATACGAGTGAATTCAGAGGAAATGAGTATAATTCAAGAAAATGTATAAAAGTTCAAGTGATACTGATAAAAAGAAAGTTACGGCTCAAACAAAACAAAAAAATTTGTTGAGAATCGTTTGCTACTTGTACCAAAGAATTTGATTGTTCGTATCAAACTCGCAACCGCGCATGCGCAAACGCCAGAAGATCTAGTTTTCAATACAGCTGATGCAAGCTGATATACCAAGGAAAGCAACGTGTTGTCAATTTGATCTATAAGCTTTTTTAAAGTTGTTTTGAATAAAATAAAGTTTGGACTAGTTTCAGGTATTCTTCGGGGATATGCTACGATTAATTTGTGAATAACGAATGTTTGCTGTTTAGATTCCTATAGAAAGTGATAGTGGTTATACTGATTTTCCTCGATTTGTCTTTAGAATTTCGAATTATGATTATAGTTTCTTTATATTGTTTACTATTCCTTGTTTAAAGAAAAGCTACAAGAATTAAAAATGCTTTGATTCAGTAAAATGCATTCCATTTGTGGAGAATTCTTTCAGTTAATCACAATTTCGTTCATAATCATTGAACGCATTTTATTGAATCAATTCGTGTTTCTAACTTTAGCGTTTTCTCACGTAAATGAGATATTTTATTAAATCTACAAAATAAAAATTTTCCTCCAACAAAACCATATGGTTAATTCTGAAAAATATACTTATTCAACCAGCAAAATGTTTTGTTCACCCCAAAAACAAATTTTGTAGAGCGTACCAAACTTTTTGGTTGGATCAACCAAACGGTTTTATTGCTTCTACAGCAACCAAAAAAATTGGTTGGGACAGTTAAAATTTTGTTCGGCAACAGAAAAATCTGCTATTTACAAGTTGCTCGTTGCTTTTAATTCCCCACATTTGCTGTAGTAAAATCAAAGGGGAAAAAAACAAGCTGATTCAGCTGACCCTGTCAGAAAGGACAATGCTCTGCCTCTCGAAACATAAAGTCAGTTAGATACAGATGTAGACACACGCACACTAATACTTGCACACCTATAACTACCTCTACGTAATTTATTATAGCGAATGCTTGAACATTGTATGTGAACGTGTATAAACGTAGGCGGGTTGCATTACGTAAACCGCTGAATAACTATTATTGTTAATTAAGAAGGATCGTGCCCCTGTTACGCTTTTCCATCGAGAACATAATTGAGTTTCTTTATTCTCCTGACGATTATTGAGAATGCAATTAAAACTCTGGTTTCAATATGGCACTTAGTGTTTACTGTATACAATATATTATATTCAGGTTGGACGTTTTAATCGAGGGAAAAAATTCCCTATCATTTCCCCATTGATTCACGGACAACAAATATTTTTCCCGGTCATACCAACGGCCAACGGCCATACCACGCTGAAAAACCCAGTTCTCGTCAGATCACTGAAGTTAAGCAGCGTTGGACGCGGTTAGTACTTGGATGGGTGACCATTCAAGAATACTGACATGAGTGCTGTTGGCACATCGTGGGTGTGGTGAGCCCACACTTGTAGTTATTTATAACTATAAGAAAAACCTAGAAACACTACCCGATTCGGCCTACCCTGAAAGGGAAATGGTTTAATGGTATATTTATTAAAGAAATAATTTATGATGAAGAGCAGTTAACACAATGGCGTGCCCCATGTAGAAACCGCCCCATTTATCACCATTTCAATTAGGGCAGCAATCAGAATCTCACTAGAACAACTGGACTAGTATGTTCTAATCAGTATCCTTTAAGGCACTGCTGACATTTTTTATTCCTTTATGACTAGAAAAACTATAAGCGTCTAGTTAGGCCCTAATCTTGTATTTGAGTCAGGCTTTAGTTGGTTCCTGATTTAAATAACAAAAAAAATTCTAGTCAGGCACTGGTCGGGCCTTAGTCAGCATACCCCAGATAAACTTTCTGAAGATGGCGCTGCAGTATATATGATGCAATGCCGTCTTCAGAAGTTTGTATGCACTAAATAATGCTTTAGTAAACAGCTGAATGGATGCTCCAACAACACGTGACAGCAAACTGAAATTTATTTTTATCTGAAGCATCCGAATGTTTAACACTTATAAACACGTGTTTTTAATGAAAATAACACCACGTAAATGTTTATTAAATAAAGTTCAAGTAGTAGATTTGTTAAATTATATTTATTATATATACTGGATGGGGTGTGTGAATATAACCAACAAAATTTAGGTAATTTATTTTTTCAACTTTCACCATAACTTTACTTTATTTAAAATAAAGATAAAATTGTTTTTAACACGTGAAATATAAGGAAAACAATAAAATTTGTGCTGTGTATGTGAAACCCAGTGTAAATAAGAAAAATACTCATTTTTCATAGTACACTCTAAGAAAAAGTCTATTAACAGTAAAATTACGTTCCTTTCAGAATGCGTCCTTTCAAATTAAGCAGATTTCTTTTGTCCATCAATAGAATCGTTTCACTGTTCAAAGACTGATCCGTTAAATGCAAAACGGAACTAGTTTTACTGATAAACGATTTCTTTTGACTTTGAAAAGAATTCCTTTTACTATTAAAGGATTTCATTTGTTGGCTAGCGGAGGAAGTGCGCCTCGCCTGCCCATGAGTGAATATCGCTTAGCACCCAATGTGCGCAAGTAAATTTTTTCAGTGCAAAAAAACGTGCGAACTGATATAGAAAATAGATTTCTTAAAAAAAATAGGAATCCCAGATTGTGACGCGAGAAGTTTGGAAGGTACGTGTACTGAAAGAACAATTTTTGCTCCACATAACCTCACTTTTCATTGTTATAGAATTGATAATTATCGACTTTATATTTACATTCACCAAATTTCGGCTTTTGTACATTTCTTGCACGTAATATCATGCAATAAGTTTCCTTTTAACGTTCAAATTATTCTTACTTTTGTCCGACAATAGATTTCACGTCAAGATCAAAGTTAAAGGAAAACCTTTCACAGTTAAAGGATAGCATTTGAAACGACAATCCTTTAACCATGAGAGGATTTCCTCTCATGCCAATTTTGAATGGAAAATCCTTTAATAGTGAAAGGAATCGTTTGACAGTCAATAGTCTGTTTTTAGAGTGTAGAGTGCAAATGTTCAATATTCAGATGTTGTGTTATAAATATATGCAAAAAACGGTTTTTATTTAACGAAATATAAACCTCTCAAATTATTGACCTAAAATTGGTGTGTATTCAAATATTCGTATTCATTTTGTTCTTGACAAATCGTTTGTCACATATATTTATATCATAGCTGAATGATGAACGTACCGGAAAACAGAGAGGCTCTAGACGGCGGTTGAAAGGTATTCTCGTTAGGACTTTGTTAGAAGTTCTAGATAGAGCCTGGCTAAAACAGCGTTACAGAAATAGTCTGACCCTCCCTATTTTCCCCGATCAGCGCCCGATCAGAAATAGGGAAAACTAGTCGGGGCCCTTCCAAATCCCGATCGCAATTTCTTCATATGTCTTATTCCCTTAAGTGTATGCTCAACAATTTTTGGAACTGAAATAGATGTTAGTGGCCGATCAATAACTAAGTCACACTGTCATGGCCGGGGGTGGGGGGGGGGGGGCGTAACGCAATATGTGACATCACACATAGTAAATACAAATGTGGATACAAATTTTTTGAAATGATTGAAAAAAATGAAAATCAGTGATTTTATTTTACAAGTAAAGCATGTAAGTACAGACTTCACAATTTTAATCCAATTCCCCTTTTCCCCTTTTTTAAAAGAATTTTCCCATTTTTCAAGAAACTTCCCCCTTTTCCAATTTTTCTCGTTTTTTCATTCAAATGGAAACTGAATTAATAGAACTCAATAAGAAAATTTAGCTATTTTTGTTTGAAAGTTAATTTGTCTTAATTGAAAAGTCTAATATTATATTTTTAGTTCAGAATTCATATCTTTTGGTAAAATATTCTAGGATTTAGTTAAAAATTTAATTATTTTGTTGACTATGCGTTTTTAAAAATAAATTGATGTTAAGTGTTTTTTGCCTATTGGTCAAAAATCAATATTTTTTTGATATTGATTTTTATTTCTAAGTAGTGAAAAAATTGCTCTCCAGCTCCGTTGGGATCCGAACCCAGGTCTTTCAGATTGCCGGTCTGGTGCTCTTAACCATTAAGCTATGGAGAGACGAGATTAATTTCTGCACAACCCCTACAAGTTGAATTACGACCTAATTCATTATACTTTTAAGATTAATTTCTCGAACAAGAGAATTATATATAATTTGTTGTTATGGTTTTCGACCAGATAAATGTATTAAATAAATTGATGTTAAGTATTTTTTGTCTACTTGTCAAAAATTAATATTCGTCTCTACGTAGCTTAGTGGGTAAGAGCATCAGACCGGCAATATGAAAGACCTGGGTTCGGATCCCAGCGGAGCTAGAGAGAAATTTTTTCACAACTTAGGAGTAAAAATCAATATTAAAAAAATATTTATTTTTAAATAGTAGACAAAAAATACTTAACATCAATTTATTTAATACATTTATCTGTTCGACAGCCATAACATCAAATAATATTCGTCTTTTTGTTCAAAATTCATTTTCTTGCCTGAAAATCACCACTATTAAATTATTTAATTAGATGACATCTTTGCAGTTTTCTTGAAAGATATCGTTTTTTAATTGACCCAATTATTATAAGTGTGAAGAAGATTTTTTATTTGCATAAGGGTCGATAATGTTTACTTGTTTTGTGTTCTACAATTATTTAAAAATGTTTTTATCTATTTTTAAGTAAATTAAAGTTAGATTTTTTATGTTTCGTCCCGGACAGACTCACTGGACTCATGAGTAAGGTTATGTGAATCGGTCCTACCTTATACATTTTAATTGGTCTAAATTCTTTATCATATATATTTTTCACAAAAAAAAATTGTTTTCTTTGTTTATAAGTTTGTAAATTTGATAAAAGTCAATGATATAATGCATTTCAACCACGGATAGGGGTTGAAACTTACTATAATTGATATAAATTTTGATTTGATTTTTCAAAACACAAGAGAAAATTGTTGCTTTTGTTTTAAATGTTATTAGGTAGTAAGTTTCAACCCCTATCCGTGGTTGAAATGCATTATATCATTGACTTTTATCAAATTTACAAACTTATAAACGAAGAAAAAATTTTTTTTTGTGAAAAATATATACGATAAAGAATTTAGACCAATTAAAACGTATAAGGTAGGACCGATTCACATAACCTTACTGATGAGTCCAGTGAGTCTGTCCGGGACGAAACATACAAAATCTAACTTTAATTTACTTAAAAATAGATACAATTATTTTTAAATAATTGTAGAACACAAAACAAGTAAACATTATCGACCCTAATGTCAATAAAAAATCTTCTTCACAATTAAATTATTTATTGAGAATTTATCTTTTTTGGTTGAAAAATTCAAAAACTTGGTTAAAAGTTGAACTGCTGTGTTAAAAACTCGTTTTATTGGTTAAAGATTTAACTCCGGACAATTGAAACTTTATGTATTTTGTTGTAAAGTCGTCTTTTTTGGTAGAAAATTAATCTTCTTTATTGAAAATTCGACTACTTTGTTAAAAATTTATTTTATTAGTTGAAGACTTATTGGTTGAAATATTTTTTGGCTGAAAAGCAATTTTTTGAACTGCAAACTCAACTATTCCATTTTTGGTTGAAAATTGATGGTTTTTAGTTAAAAATTGATCTGTTAATTCGGTTGAAAATTTTATTATTTTGGTAGAAAATTAAACTATTTGTTTGAATATTATTTTTTTGGTTGAAAATTCATGCTGTGAGATAGAAAATTCAACCATTTTGTAGAGAAATCGCCTTTTTGGCTTGAAAATTCAAAAATAGTAGCTTTAACTTTAACAGTAGTAACAGTAACTTGGGTATAAATTTAAGCTTTTTTTGTTAAAAGTGCTACTGTTTGGTTTAAAATTGATCTGCCTTGGTTGAATTCAACTGTCTTTGATTTTAAATTGAAATCTCTTTTTGCTTGAAATATCAACTATTATATGATATTCGCTGAAAAATAATCTCTTTTATTGATAATTGAAATACTTGGTTGAAAGTTAAACTTCTTTGTTAAGAAGAAATTTTTTGGTTGAAGATTCATAATTTTAGTAGAAAATTCCACTATTTTGTTGAAAATTTAAGTATTTTGTTAATAATTCAACTATTTTATTAAAAAGTTATTTTTTTTTTTAAATTTAACTATTTTGTTGAAATTTTTTTGCTGAAAATAAATTTTTCTAACTGTAAATTTAACTACATATTCCATTTTTAGTTGAAAATTATCAAAACTCTCTTCTGGTTGAAAATTCATCTCTATTGATATAAATTTCTTCTTTTTTAGTTAAAAGTGCTACTGTTTGGTTTAAAATTGATCTTTTTTGGTTGAGGATTCAACGACTTTATTGAAAAATCGTTTTTCTATAGGAATTCCACTGATTTTGGTTTTAAATTAAAATCTTTTTTGGTTAAAATATCAACTATTTCATTTTTCCTTGAGAATTCATCTTTTTCGTTCAACTTGATGGTTTCTTATTTAAAATTAAAATCTTTGTTTTTTTGAAATATCAATTATTATATTTTTTGTTGAGAATTAATCATTTTTATTATGTGCTTGAAGTTCAGAACGTTCAAATGAACGAATTTTTTAGTGATGGCTTTTGAAATTAGAAACAGTGCGAAAATATTCATTCATTTATATTACAAAAAAACTGATCGGATTATTTTAAATTGTAGCTGGAAGAATATATTTTGTAGATAAAATAGAATTGGGAAAAAATATTTCGTTCATTTGCACGTTCAGAACTACAGGTACATTTTTTATTGAAAACTCAACTAATATTTTTGAAAAGTTGTTAAGTTAACCAATTTTTAATGAAAAATTATAGTTATCTTTTTGGTGTATATTTGGTTTCTCATGGTGTTTTGCGAAATGTCTACAGTTATTTATAATTAACTTTGTTGCCAACTTGAGGATGCTTCTGAATATTGTTTATGATTTTTTAAGGCCAGTGATGTCCTTCAGGTAAAAAAACTATAACAAAAATTGTTTTTTCAATAAACAAATGAAAATATAGAATTTCTCTATTTTTTTAGTGTCCAGTAGCTACCGAGTGAAAAAAAATATTACAAGAAAGGAGTCTTCAAAAATATTTAAAATTCTGCAAACTCGTTTGCCACCTGTATTTCCAATTTGTATCGTAAACACAATAAAATAACCGAATATGAACAAAACCGATAACTTGACTTTTTCCTTTCAAATGGAACGCCCCAAATGGATTTTTGCTGTCTATATATGGTTAAAAATCGCTGTAACAATTGTGCATTAAATAAGCTGCAGCTGAAGGCATTAAGTCAATTCGACAAAGTGATGAAAGAAGTTTAAATTGAAAGTCATTACAAACTAACAAGTTTAAAATTACGTGTTGAAAATTTAAAGACCTACGGCCGAAATACTTAAAAATTATACAGCTGTAACAAAAATTTCAAATTTAAAAATTAAAAAACGTTCAAATTTGTACCAGTGTCCACTCAAATATCAGAAAAAGAATACACTGTAATTTTCCTGCATAGTTCAAAATTTATGAAATAGATATAGCTTAAATGCACCTTTTTTTGAATTTTACTTAAAATCAGACCCATTTTGTTTAAGTCTAGATAAATTTTACTGAATTTAAGTACAAACATTTTAAGATTGAATAATTTTAAGTATTCTATTTAACGATGTAGGTTTCGCACGGTTATTTCAATTTTCAAATTCAAGCATAGCAATTTCATACCTGATGTAGTCCAAATTGAACTGCAAGTTAAAGCATTCAAAGTGGTATAATTCTAAATTTAAAAACATTGTTATACTTTTCATTTTTGAGGTGCAAAATTCAACAATAAAAGATTAAAAGACCTATAAATTAAAATCATCATCTTCAAAACTGTAAAATCTGCACACATTTTTACACCTAAAAATAGGGCAAGGGAACCAAATGCGGATCAATCTTGTTTTTTTTACCGTGAATTGAGATAATGATTTAAAAAGTTTTGTGAAATGTTTAGCCCAACTAATAATTGACAACCTAAAACTAAATTGTTGTAGGTGGCTACACTGATTCTACAAAAAAATTTTTTTTTTCTAAGTTGTGGCAACTTTGACATTTCTGAATGTGGTTGAGTTGGGTGCAATTACGGTGAGTGACAAATTCTTTAATATTGCAATAGATATTTGACAATCATAAGACTTTAAGAGAATATTCATAAAATCATGAAGTTTCAGTAAATTAATAAGGTTCTGACGATCTTGTACTATTTCCTGAATGCGGCGAACATGAAAAGTAGTGATTTCATACCTGATCTTAAATTCTGCTTAAGATCTTCGAAACTTATAAATTAATATTTACTCTTCTTTTTTCTGTTGGATTGTCAACATATTATTATAAAAGTTTCGTAATTCACTAATGTTATTAAATTTATTTAAAAAATGATGTAATAGTTATTAAACTTGTGATAAAAATTTACAAAAGTCAAAAGTTTTCATGGTTTTACAATTTTAATTTTGCAGTAAAGGAAAAATAAGTAATATACACTTTTTTGAGAACTGATTTTTTAGTTATTTTCAAATTCTTGTGACGTTTTTAGGATTATCGATCAGCTCCACCACGTCCTTACAAAATGCTCTTGAAGCAATTAGAGAAAAAAGACTTTCGATTCTAGTGCATTTTTAGCGTTGAACACCGCATTAGAGTTCGGGCGCATGCCTTAAGTTGGCAACAAAGTTAATTATAAATAACTGTAGAAATTTCGCAAAACACCATGAAAAACCAAATATACACCAAAAAGATAACTATAATTTTTCATTTAATTTTGGTTAACTTAACAAGTTTTCGAAAATATTAGTTGTGTTTTCAATAAAAATGATCAATTCTCACCAAAAAAAAAATAATATTTCAACAAAACAAAGATTTTAATTTTAAATAAGAAACCATCAAGAAGAAATTTATATCAAGAGAGATGAATTTTCAACCAGAAGAGAGTTTTTATAATTTTCAACTAAAAATGGAATATGTAGTTAAATTTACAGTTCAAAAAATTTATTTTCAGCAAACAAAATTTCAACAAAATAGTTGAATTATTAACAAAATACTCAAATTTTTAAGAAAATAGTGGAATTTTCTGCTAAAATTATGAATCTTCAACAAAAAAATTCCTTCTTAACAAAGAAGTTTAACTTTCAACTAAGTATTTGAATTATCAATAAAAGAGATTAATTTTCAGCGATTATCATATAATAGTTGATATGTCAAGCAAAAAGAGATTTCAATTCGTTTCAATTTACAATGAAAGACAGTTGAATTCAACCAAAGCAGATCAATTTTAAACCAAACAGTAGCACTTTTAACAAAAAAAGATCAAGTTTATACCAAAGTTACTGTACTGCTATTGAAGTTAAAGTTACTATTGTTGAATTTTCAAGCCAAAAAGGCAATTTCTGTACAAAACAGTTGAATTTTCTATCTCAAAGCATGAATTTTCAAAAAAAAAAAATAAATAATTTTCAAACAAATATTTGAATTTTCTACCAAAATAATAAAATTTTCAACCGAATTAACAGATGAATTTTCCACTAAAAACCCGGGGCCCTAATGCGGATCAACAGCGATATTATGTAGAAATTTTTTTTTTAATTTTTATTACTCAAACCTCTCTTCTAACATCTGCTTTTTAATAAAAATTTTAGTTCCAATCCTTTTTGACACTGATCCGCATTTGGACCCGGGGTCCAAATGTGGATCAAAATCATACCTTTACAAAAAATGTTTTCATACTTTTAAAAATTAATTTTGTAAATCGGCACTTCGTGTTTTTGAAGCTAAAGGATCACCCTAATGTTTTCTATGAAAGAAAATCATTTTGGATTAGAATTGTATTTTTAAACAAGTAGTTTCTGAAACCTGATCCGCATTTGGGTCCCTTATCCTAAGTTTGCCTTAAATTCAGAAAAACGTTTCTGGGTTTAAGCAAAATTGGTCTAGATTTAAGACTTTAACTATCTGGATTCCAGAATTAAGTCTGAGCTTTTATTGTTTCTAATTAAAAAGAAATGAATTTTAGAACTCTAAAAAATGCCCAAGAAGATCTAGGAAAAATTTCAAGAAGCATAACAATGTTTCGTGTGACATTAATTTGTAAAATAATAAACTTAAATACCTAACTACTACAAAGAACCAATCCTCTTATGTCGAAAAATTTACTGCAAGTGAAAATTCGACATGCCAATCAGTTACCGATAATTTTTCAATGGTAATAGCTTTGACGTAATACTTTAGGTTATGAATATTGCATAAATTATTTAATAGATTTCGAAATTATTTGAAAATTAAGATACGTTTTGTGGGACAAACAAGAAAAATTCGTCGAAAAGGTGCAGTTACATACCTTCGTCAATATTAAGGATACATTTTGGAAAATTCAGTTGAAAATTTCGTAATTTTCAGTTAAAATTACGGAAATTTCTGATACCTTGTATCTAATATTCCGAAACTAGTGACAACAAAATTTTATGTTTCGAATAACGGAAGTTTTATGCTGTTACATGGAACAGAAAATTAGGTAACTTTTTTTTATAACGTGAGGTAAATTTCTCAAAATTCCATTCAAATTTCATAGTTTTATGCAAATTCTCGAAAAATTAAGTTACAAATTACGTAAATTTAAGATACGGTTACGTAAACGGGAAATTTCATAAAATTTTTCATAACTTTAAGTAATAAGTTTGTAAATTTCAGAATATTTTTAGCAGCATGTACCTATAGTGTGTATGATAGGTAATATAACTCCACCCAATATGACAGATGACATTCGGTTGTCTACACAGCAGTCCAAAGGGATGGGCAAATTACCAGAGAAACGTAATTGGTGTAGATTACAATGCACTCTAATTACAATCACCCAATTGAGTAAAATCCAAATAATTGTCTCACATTCAGCTGATGAAGACTAGTTTCCGGAATTGAACATCAATAATCGTTGCTCTACATTGACAGAACATATAATATAAAATTTCCAGATTTTTTTATTTGTGCTTTATGCTTGACTTATTTATAACTGGGTTCAAACTAAATTTATCTTGTTTTAAGTCTAATTTGTCTGAATTTGAGATTCAAATCTAAAACTTAAATCTTGAGGTTTTGTTACAATTTAAAATCGATATAAATTCAGCAAAATTGGTCTGAGTTTAGGACACCACTGTGAATTCCAGAATTGAGTCGTAAGTTCCGACAGGAATTTAAGATCAGATTTTGCTTAAATTCAGACAAATTTTGTTCAATTTATTGCTAACGATTTTGAGTTATTTGTTTTCATTACGTTCTAAATCTGAATTAATTGAAAATTAAAAAATCCGACACTGATTCAATAAGTTCAAAATGACTCATTGAAAACAATAAGTCAGTCATTGATCCAATTAGTGATTAGTTAACTAATTTAATAGTCACATTTTACAAATTGAATAAGTCGAATAACTTTACGTTTTTTTGGCTGTGGCTACGTGAACCGAAATTTTGGTACAAGTAGCGAGAATATTTCGGTAAAAATTAGGGGAGCTGGAAAAGGGACTTTGTGTACCGAAATTTCGGTACGTATAGCTGCATTTTTTCGGAACGCGTAGACACTTCCTTTTTTTTTATTGAAAAATTATTTTTATTTTCACTAATATTTCGATAAATTTTTCTACTGGCAATTATTAAAGGACTAAAGATTACTTAATCAGATTTACAAAGAAAGTTTGCTTAAAATTAAGCAACTTTGACTTCATCCAGAAAAACTGTGTTGGATTTAAGTTCAACAGTTTTAAGGTATAATCATTTTAGGCATTCGGCATTAGTGTGAAAGAGGCGAAATAGGATAAAAATGGGAAAATTGTTAAATTTAGATCTGTTTTTCAACACAGGAAATAAGCTTTGTTTTAACGAAGCAGTCTTGTTTTGAGACAAAGCAGTATTGTTTCAAGTATAACATGCTTAATTTAAGATGTAACATAATTACGCTCCAACAAAAGTAGCCCAGTAAGAAAATGCAACTATTTTTGGCTAAAAGTTCGATATTTTAAAATGAAAACTCTACTAATATATTTTTGGTTCAGAATTCATTTCGCATGGTTACAAATTCTACTGCTTGGTTGAAAAATTAATTACATATTTTGTTGAAAATGCAACTGTGCTGTAAAGAGTTATCTTTTTTGGTCAGAAATTCAAGTAATTATCTGAAAGTTAAAATAATTTGTTAAAAATTAATTTGTTGTTGTTGAAGATTCATCTCTTTGTTTGAAAATTTAACTGTTTTTTTCAAAAGTAGATACGTTTTTGGTTGAAAATTGATCTTTTTTAGATAAAAAGTCAACTATTTGGTTGAGAATTTTGTATTTTTTAGTTTAAAATTCATGTATTTTGTTGAAAATTTATCTTTTTGTTAGAAAATGAATCTTCTTGGTTGAAAAATCATCTTTTCGGTAGAAAATTTAACTATTTATGTTGTACTCATTTGTTGAAAATTCATTTTTTAAGAAGCATACAAAAAATTTAACTATTTGGTCCAGAAGTTGAGTTTTTTTAGTTGAGAAATTATTTTTTACCTGAAACTGTAACTAACCCTTTTTTGGTTGAAAATTCGTCTTTTTAGATATAAAATTAATCTTCTTGGTCGAAAACTCATCTTTGTTGGTGAAAAATTTAACGATTTTGTTCAAAATTCGATTCACTTTTGGTTGAAAATTGATCTTTTTTATTTCAAAATTCAACTATTTGGTTGCAAATGTATCTGCTTTAGCTGAAGTTCATGTATTTTGTTGACAATTTGTCTTTTTGGGTACAAAATTAAACTTCTTGGTTAAGAAATTACCTTTTTGGTTGAAAATTTAACTATCTGGTTGAATGTTGTACTCTTTTGTTGATATTCCTTTTTTTTTTTTTTTTTTTGAAGATTTATCATTTTAGTTGAAAATTTACCTCTGGTTGAAAATTTAATTATTTTGTTGAAAATTAACTTTTTAAACTGAAAACGTAACTATTCCATTTTTTGTTGGAAACTGATATTTTTAATTGAAAATTGATCTTTTCTAGTCGAAAATTCAACTTTTTGTTAAAAATTAATGTATTTTGTTAAAAATTCGTCTTTTTGGGTTAAAAAGTGATCTGTTCTACTGAGGATTCAAAATGTTTTATTGAAAATTCGTTTTTTAAAAATGAATTCAACTGTTTTTGATTCCAAATTAAAATCTTTTTTTGGTTGAAATATCAACTTTTCTATACAAAATTCGTCTTTTATTTTAAAACTTCAAGAATTTGGTATAAAATGAAACTATTTGGTTAAAAATTAACTTTTTTGTTGACAATTCGCCTTTTTTGCTAGAACATTAATCGTCTTGTTGGAAAGTTCTCTTTTTTAGTTGAAAGTTCAACTGCTTGGTTAAAAATTGAACTACTATGCTCAAAATTCAGTTTTTTTAACCCTCCGTCACACACGTGAGTCGTTTACGACCAAGCCAATTTTCCCGCTTAAGTAGTTGATTAATTGATTTATTAGTTTATTAATAAATAAATTAAATAATTAATTAGTTGATTGATTCATTGATTAATTAGTTCATTTTTCCGCTCAAGGGAAAATTAATTTTTTATCTGAAACTTTAACTATTTCGTTTTTGGTTCAAAATTTATCCTTTATTCTCCTTTTTTTGTCAAATTCAACTGGTTGAAAATAACTTTTTTTCATGGTTGAAAAGTAATTTCTTCAACTGAAAATTTAACGATTCTATTTTTGGCGGGAAGCTTATCTTTTTTAGTTGAAAATTCAACGACTTTTTTGAAAAGTTAACTCTTTTGTTGAAAATTAGTCTTTTTAGGTAGAAAATTAATCTTGTCGGTTGAAAACTCATCATTGGTAGATTAAAAATGCAGCTATTTGGTTAAAAATTAAACTTTTTTGTTGAAAGTTTGATTATTTTGTTGAAAAATCAACTATTTTATGGTAGAAAGACACCTTTCTATGGTTGAAAATAAACTTTTTTCTTTAAAATTTAACTTTTTTGGTTGAAAATGCAACTGGTTGAATTTTAATATATTTTGTTTCAAGATTCGATCATTTGGTTGAATATGCATCTTCGTAGATTGAAAACTCAACTATTTGGTTAAAAAATCAACTATATTGTTAAAAATTTAATTATTTTGTTTGAAAAGTCAACTGTTCTGTTGAAGTCATCTTTCTTCGTCGAAAATTCGACTATTTTATTAAAAATCCGTCTTTTTAGATTAAAAATTATGGACGGCCCTTTACGTAAAATGAAAAAATGAGGTTAACACTCTGAATCGAACTGTAACCTACTTTAAAACGAGAATCACTATAAGAAAATGTGTCTAAAACCACAAATTTGATCCAATCACTAAAAAATTCTGTTTAACTTTGCTTTTGGCATAATACTTTTTCTCAATAATGAGGCTGTTTTTATTTATTAAGTATATATATATATATACTTAATAATGGTTCAATTGTGTTAATCACCAATTTTTCCAGCACCAGCAAAATATTTTCGGAATACCAAAATTATAAATTGTGTAAAAAAATCTCATAATATCGTGACAGCAACAATTGTATTCTTTTATAAACCGTAATCACTGTTACGGTAATGCTTTTAATGTTTGCCCACCGTTCGGATCCAAGCGTGCTTTGATAAATAAGACATTGTGTCCTCTGCTTTATTATTGTGTGGGCGTATATATGCACGCACGTATCCCATGCGATGGTTCGTGGACCGTTCAATGTACTGCGGCCCCCCCCCCCCCCCCATAAACCCTCTTTTCCAACACACTCTTCATACAGTGTAAAATGATGTAGCAAGTAACGGTCAGCCATTATGCGAATATTAAATAGGAGCGAGAGGCATGAAAGAAAGAAAGAAAGGTAAAGAGATATCACAGACAGACTGCACCGCTCAAAATGATCTTAAAATAGGGGGAATACGGTAATTTTCCGCGAAAATAAGGGAATGAATTCTTTTGAATAAAATCAATGTAGGTACCACATTCCAAGGATTTCAAGTCGAAATATATTGCATTTTTAACCAAATAGTTAAATTTTCAACCAAAAAAATAATTTTCTATTAAACAGTTTCATTTTCAACTGAACATTTGAACTTTCAAACAAAACAGACGAACTGTTAACAAAATAGTTGCATTTATAAACAAATAGTCGAATTTTTAACATAAAATTATAAATGTTCAAACCAAAAAGACGTATTTTCCACAAGAGTTGTATTTTCAGCCAAGAAAGAAAAAAAATCAAATAAATTATTAAATTTCTATAAAACAGTGAAATTTTTAACCCGTTGATATGAACTTTCAATATAAAAATGTGATTTTCAACTAAATAGTTGAATTGTCAACAAAATCGTTGAATCCTCAACCGAAACATATTAATTTTTAACCAAACAGTTGTATTTTGAACCAAAAAAAGATGAAATTTCTACCAAAAGAAATTAACTTTCAAGTTTAAAAAGACGCATTCTCTACAAAATAGTTAAATTTTCAACCCAAAAGTATTAATTTTCAACCTGAAAATATGAATTTTCAATAAAAAAGTTTATTTTTAACCAAATATTTGAATTTTCTACAAAAGGTGAATCTTCATCCAACAAAATAAATTGTTTACAAAGTAGTTCAACTTTCAGCCAATTATTTGAATTTTAAACCAAAAATATGAATGTCAAAGGCAAAAAGACGAATTTTCAACAGGAGTTGTATTTTAAACCACGAAAGAAAAAACTCAACTAAAATGTTGAATTGTTAAGCTAAAAACGAATTTTGTACAGAACAGTTGAATTTTTAACCCGTTGACATGAATTTTCAAAAGAATCTTTGAATTCTCAACCAAAAAAGATCATTTTCAACCAGTTTGCATTTTCAACTAAAGAAGATGAAATTTATACCAATGAGATACATTTTCAAGCCTAAAAGACAAATTTCTACAAAACAGTTCAATTTTCAACCCAAAATATGAATTTTCAACAAAAAAGTAAATTTTCGTCCAAATAGTTGAATTTTTTATCCAAAAAGATGAATTTTTAAACAAAAAGTTTAAGTTTCCACTAAAAAATATCAATTTTCAACTAAAAATGGAATAGTTTAATTTTCTGTTTAAAAAATTCATCTTCATCAACATAGTTAAATTTACAACGAAACAGATGAACCTTTAACCAAAAATGACTTTTCAACAAAATAATTAAAGCAATCAAAAGAAATTAATTTTCAACCAAACATGTAATAGTAGATTTCTCAACTAAAAACAATTAACTTTCAACCAAAAATGATGACTTTTCAACCAAAAGATGAATTTTCAACAAAACAGTTGAATTTTCAACCAAAAAGGATATATTTTGTACAAAATAAGTGAATTTCAACAAAATAATTAAATTTTCAAGCTAAAGAGATGAATGTTGAAACAAAAATACAACAGTAGACATTTAAATTAAAAAGAATTAACTTTGAATCAATAAGACGAATGTTCAACAATATATTTAATTGACTCAACAACATTTTTTTGTTGAATAAACCAAATACTCCATCTACCACAAGACTTGGTTAAAGCCACCAACAAATTTAGCTAGGTTTCAATCAACAAAATTTTGGTTACTTCAACCAAATCGGTTTTTGAGTGCAATTTAATTTTCGACAAAAAATATGAGTTTTTGTCAAAATAGTAGAATTTTTAACCAAATCAGATGAATTATGAACTAAAGATATAATACCAGACTTTTCAATTAAAAAGAATTAACTTTCAAACCAAAATGGCTAGATTTTCTTATTGTGTTCTACTAATTCAGTTTGCATTACGGTGAAAAAAAAGAGAAACAGGGAAGTTTTTTGAAAAATAAAGGGAAAGAGTGTGAAGTCTGCATAGAAGATAAAAAAAAGGAGAAAAAAGTAGTGAAAAGGTAATGAACACCACGTCGGTATTTCTTCGTGCCGATCTTCGATCTAAATATGCATGTATAATTCCCAAAGCCTAACCTCCATTCTCACAAGGGCTTTATGAATTATGTATGTGCAGTCATGCTACCGCATACTCACGTACATACGTTATCGTGCATCCCTGATAGGCGCATTGTCCCTAGGGTGTATCGATGGTATACTCGTACATACAAGCAGGATCGGCAAGCATCGTGTTTCATGTTTTCAATCTTGGGCCTGCCTACCTGCCTGGTGATTCGTATCCGTGTCGACACAATGCATACGAAATCATCCTAGAATATTATATCATTTTCTCTTTTTCAAAAATCCAATATTCGATTCAACGTGATCTTCGTGTATAAACTCTGCTGTACTCTATAGTGCATATCTCTCCTAGACTGAATAAATTCTCCTGCATTACGCTTGACTCGCAGATTCTGATTTTCTGACAGAGGAATTTTAAAGTAGGTGGCAAAGCGTTTTCTGTTTTGCAACACTCAATTTATTTTATCCACGTAAGTGCAGAAAGATGGAGCATAGCTACAATGGAAAAATCACTCACTGAGAAAAAGACGACGAAAAAAATGAAGGTATGGGTAGCACAATACTTTTGTTTTATAGTTTTTTTTTGTTTAGGACAAATTTGGATAAGGTTACAAAAAAATTGGTTTGTACAACAAAACAATTTTACTTGTCTCAAACAACAATTTTTCTTGAGTGTCGTTTGTTACTTGTACCAAAGAAGCCCGAACTGATCCCGAAGACCCAGTTTTCAATATGGCTGATGTCAGCTGATATGCCAAGGAAAGCAACGTATTGTCGATTTAATCTATGAGCTTTTTTAAGTTGTTTTGAAAATTATAAAGTTTTGACTAGTTTCAGGTATTCTTTGGGCAAATGCTTATGGCTCTAAACTCTAAACATCAAATAATAAAAAAGTTGACGAATTTTCAATTGTAAGCATCTTCAAAATGGATCAGTGTCTAAAATGGAAGAAACTAATGAGACTCAGAATTCCAGAATGACTTTCAAGAACATCACATTACGATACAAAATCCCAAATTAACGTATTGACAAAATTGTTGTCTTTGCTTTTAATTCCTGCTGGTAAAGAATCTTGTCTTTAAATAAAAGTTACAGATCACTGGAAGTCAATATGTAGCTAATTGAATATGTATAACTATAAAATTGATGAATTTGATGAAAAATTGATGAATTACCTATAAAATTGAATATCTATAACTTGATAGCAATACAAAATTAAGGATTTTCATCTCGGTATCTACTTCCTTCAAGATTGAGCAGTTTTTGTTCGTTTGACAAAAATTGTTCTGATTACTAAAACAGTGGTTGGTGTAACAAAATAATTTATTTGGCACCAGTTTTCAATATAGCTGATGTCAGCTGATTTGATCTACGAGCTTTTTTTAAGTTGCTTTGAATGAAATAAAGTTTTGACTAGTATCAGGTAACCTTCGGGGAAATTCTACGACTATTTTGTAAATTGAGAATATCTGCAGTTTAAATTCCTTTAGAAAGTGACAGTGATTATAGTGCTAGAAGAAGAGAGAATGCTTTGATATAGTAAAATGCATTTCATTTGAGGAGAAGCCTTTCGGTTAATCACAATTTCATCTATAATCAACGATTATCCTGATGAAATTGAATTGCGTTTAACCAGGCAAATTCTTTGCAAATTGAACACATTTTATTGACTCAAATCATTTTTCTGACTTTAGCGTTTTCTCCCATAAATAAGATATTTTATTATATCTACTATATACATCTTTTTCTTTTTAACAAAATCATATCATCCCTTCAACCAAATAATGATATTGCTTATACAAAAATATGGTTAATAATTCTACAAAATATATTTGCTCAACCAACCAAATGCTTTGATGCACCCACAAAAGAATTTTGTTAAGCGTACTAAACTTTTTGGTTGGATCAACCAAAGGGTTCAACGGTTTTGTTGCTTCTATAGCAAACCAAATATTTTTTTCAGTGTTAAGGATCATGAATTCGAACTTCACAACCCAAAACTCTCTCAAAACAGGGGAAATAGGGTGATTTTTCACGAAAATAGGGGAATGATTTCTTTTAAATAAAATTATTGTCTAAGTACCACATTGAATTTAATATACGTGTAAAAGCTAAGCTAAGCTTTGATATAAAAGCTATAAAAGCTATAAAAGCTTTAATCAAGCTAAAAAGTAGAATCTTTTAGAAAAAAGTCTACTTATAAACCCGAAACGAAGGATTTTCAACAGAAAAGTTAACTTTCAACCAAGAATGTAATAGCTAATGTTCAGTTAAAACATTAACTTTCAGCAAAAAAAACGAATTTCAAACAAAATAGTTAAATTTTCAAACAAATAGTTGAATTTCCGACCAAAATAATAGAACTTTCAACACGATAGTTGAATTTTAACGAATAAAATGAATTTTTAACAAATTAATTCAACTTTCAACTAAGTAGTTAAATTTTAAACCAAAAAATATTAACTCTCAATGGAAAATTTAAACGTTGAGTTTTCAACTAAAGAGGATACAGAATAGTTAAAGTTTCACGTAAAAAAATTAATTTTCAACCATTGAAATGAATTTTTAATAGAGTGGTTCTACTTTTAATCAAGTAGTTGAATTTTCAACAAAAAATATGAATTCTCAAAGAAAAATTTAATAGCTTTTTCAACTAAAAAAGTTCAATTTTCAGTTAGGAAAATTAATTTTCAACCAACAAAAAACCGAATTTCCAACAACATAGTTAAATTTTCAACCAAAGGGATGAATTTTTAATTATAAATGTAATAGATCATATTTCAACCAAAAAAGATTTTAATTTTAAGTAAAAAATAGTTGAATTCGACCAAAAAGATGAATTGTCTACGAAAAATCAAATAGTAGATATTGAAAAAAAAACTTTAATCCTCAACCAAAACAGATTAATTTGGAATCAAACAGTTACATTTGTTACTAAAAAAGATTAAATTTCTATCAAAAGAGCTATATTTTCAAGCCAAAAAGGCGAATTGTCTGGAAAACATTTAAATTTTCTAGCAGAAAATATGAATTTTCAACCAAAAAAGATTTTTCAGCAAAATAGTTAAATTTTAACCGATAAAATTAATTTTTAACAAAGTACTTCAACTTTCGACCCAAAAATTTTAATTCTCAATGAAAAATTTTAAAGTTGAGTTTTCGACTAAAAAGGATAAATTTTCAACCAAAAAAAGGAATAGTTAACGTTTCAGGTAAAAAAAAAAAAATAATTTTCAACCGAAAAAAAACAGATTTTCAGAAAAACAGTTCAATTTTCAACCAATGAAATGAATTTTTAACAAAGTAGTATTACTTTCAATCAAGTATGTAAATTTTCAACGAAAAAATATGAATTCTCAGTGAAAAATGTAATAGTTTAATTTTCAACTAAAAACATTCAATTTTAAGTTAAAAAAATTAATTTTCAACCAAAAAAATCTGGTTTCAACAAAATACAGGTCAATCTTCAACCAATAAAATGAATTTTTAACAAAATACTTTAACTTCAGCTCATTGGATTCTATTAATTCAGTTCGCAATTAAGCGAAAAAACGAGAAAACGGGGAATTTCCTGAAAACGGAGGAAAAAAAGAAAATTGTTTTTTAAATGCAAAATTCTTTGAAAAAGGGGGAAAAGGGGAAAGAGTGTGAAGTCTATGAATACGATGTTTCGTATCAAAAAGCAACAGAAGGAACATTCAAAAAATTATTTCTTCTGTATTTTAGGGACGATGGAGTTTAGAATTCTATCTACTTCTTCATTAATGATGTGACTTAATTTGAATTAATATTATTGTAGATTAATTATGTTTATCAAATCTCCAAACTAATTTCATCGCTCGGTGGAGAAACGTGCCACCGATACCTACAATAGTCAGATGGGTGCAATGATAGTGTGTCAGAACAAAAAATATATGCTAACAGTGCCTCGTTATTTTATACTATCGGGTAAGTACTTATCGCAAATTGGAAAAAACAAGTGACCGTTATACGAGGAGGCGACGTCACGCGATCTCGATAAGGATCGCCGATCGGATCGAAACTAAGTTGTGGACGTCCGCCAGAAAAGGACCCAATTGTCCCCAGGCATTCAAGGTATACAAAGAAAACCTTTAGGCTTAAAAACGCCATCAGTTTAACAATATTTGAAAAACATCTCAACCCCCTCCTCCATGATACGTAATTTTTTCAACTATTTTCAGTCATGTCTTATTAAATATAATTTAGTTTCTTACTACCCGAGACACTTGTATCAACCCTTCATATTTTGCATAAGGAAACATATGGTACATATGTAAAAATTTATAAGAATTTCCAAAAAATAATTCAACTCTGTCATTTATTCTGTACACGATATTGAAGAACTTTCAATTACAAATCTTAAAAATTAAAGAATTTTCGATTATAAATCTTCAAAATTGAACTGATAATTCCAAAAGACCATTTGAAATTACATCAGTTTAAACTATAAACATTCCAGTTTAATGCATCTTCAATTGTAAATCTTACAAATAGAAGCATTTTAAATTGCCAATCGTTAAGAATGAAGAAATTTCAATTGTTTTCTATTAAAAAAAAATCTTCCAAATTACATACCCTTAAAATGTGAATCTTGAAAATTGAATAATTTGCAATTCTATATTTTGAAAATTCGAGAATTTTCAATTGTAACTCTTTAACATTGTAAACATTTATTTCCAATTAAAAATTATGCAAGTTTTAAGAATGAAAAATTCTGAAAATACGACGATTTACATTTGAAATTGTTTCAATTTGGAAGATTAATCTTCAACATAATCCAAATGTAAGAATTTTGATTTATACATTTTAAAATTGAAGATCTACGAAATAGCAAATCTTAATAATTGAAGAATTTTCCATTTTTAACCTTTGAACTACATATGTTTAAAAACGTTCAAAATTATACCATTTTAAACTATAATAAATATTCCAAATTAATGAATTTTCAATTATTGTAAATCTTAAAAATGGAAGAATTTTAAATGGCAAATCGTTCTAATTGAAGAAATTTTAATTGTAACTCTTAAAAATTGAAATATTAAAAAAAACTTCAAAATTAGATATCTTTAAAATATAAAAATGTACTTTCAAATAACTCTTTAAAATTAAATAATTTGAATGTGTAAATGAATGAATGAATTGTAAATCTTACGCGTAAATTTATAATTAAAAATCACACTAGTCTACAAAATGAAAAAACATTTTGTACATTTAGTGCCGATATATTTTTCCAATGCATTTTGGCCTGCTAAACGTGAAAATCGCATTGAAAGTTTTTTTTATGGTTTGGTTTTTGCAATTTTGTATATTTATTTTCGTCTAAAGCAATTACTTTTTTTAATAGTTCGATTCATTGCAATTCAACTACTAAATTGATCAGGGAAAATGGCACTAATATTCGTTGCAGATTCGATGATCTTTGCATTGATGCCATTTGCAACCAGATGGTCGTTTCCAACTTGAGATATCGTTCACAGAGTAAATCTATCATAGCATTTTTTTTTAATTCATATTTCGAAAACCAATACATAAAAAATGTTTTCAATGCGATTTTCAAGGTTGGCAGGCCAAAATGCATTAGAAAAATATATCGGCACTAAATGTACAAAATGACTGTAATCTAGTGTTATGAAAGTTTTAAGATTTACAATTGAAAATTCTGTATGACGTTACTACAATCTATTACTACAATTACTGAATTTTAACGTTATACTATAATTTTGGGTACATTTTTTTTTGAACTGCACACTTTTTAAATTTGATGTTAAATTATTTTTATATTAAGTCGCTTCAAATTAACAATGGTTAAATTGTTATTCATACATACAAATTAAAAACATTCACTAACAAATTAAAAAAATTTTTAATGGAACAATTGAAACAGTAACGTTCAAAGTATTAATTTAGCATACTGAAATGTTAACGATTCAAGGCTTTCTATTTCAAACAATTCAGTTTCAAACTGTATATTTTTCAATATTTGATTTGTAATTAGTAATTTTCAATGAACAATCAAATACTGCTAAATATTAAAAAATTGTGATTTTTTTAATTGAAAAATTTCAAATTAAATGGGTTGAAAATATAATATTTGAGACTGAAACAATATTTGAAAATAGGATTTTAGATTAAATAAAAGAGTTTTATTATACAATCTATTATAAATTTTATTATTCAATTTTTAATACTCGAACTACAGTTGTTCAGTTGTAAAAATCACAAGTTTATTTATACAAGTATTTACAGCTGATCAACTTAAAACTTTTTTTATCAAAAATTTTCAATTCAAATGCTTTTAATTTTTCATTTTTTACATTTTTAAACTGCATTTTGAAATTCTTCAAATTGAAAATATAAGCTTAAAGTGCAAAAAATGGGAAATTTTTTAAGTAAAACAGTTGAGAATTACGCATTGTAAACTGAATGATTTCGAAATTGAAAAAGTTAACAAGTGAACTTAAGATTTAAAAAAAAGTGGGCTTCGAACATATTTAAAATTGCATTATACATATATCATGTGATATGAAATTTGTGATATCTCATGCGATTGGATAAATTTTTTTCTAAAAATTTGTAAAATTCCCGGTCAAAAAGAAATTCACTCTCATTTCTCGGTTTTCCCGGTCTGAAGAAATTCCGGGTTTTCCCGGTTCGTCGGTCCAGTGGCCATCTTGTTTTAATGCTTAATAGAGTGAGAAGAACAAAAAATAAAAAATGGTTATTGCAGTTGACAAAACCTGCAATCACTATTTTCAAATTCTCGGAAAAGTATACGGTAATGCAAATCATTCTCGAACACGACGCTTATAACTGAAGCGTTTCGAATGCAGTTAGTTTGACCGCAATGAAAATTGCAACTAGAAACGGATCGCTGCACGTCATTATTAATCCCAAAAGATTAAAAACTGATACCACAAGCTTGTTGAATTTTCTTCTTGGATTATAGAAAAGTCTAGACTGGATACCGATTCACCGTAAATAATTTAAATTTATAAAATAAAATACGTCAGGAAATTTCACTAACAATAAGTTTGCCTTCATAAACTTTAACTTTTCTTGATTATCCTTATTACCAACGGCCATACCACGCTGAAACCCCCAGTTCTCGTCAGATCACTGAAGTTAAGCAGCGTTGGATGGTGACCATTCAAGAATACTGAGTGTTGTTGGCACATCGTGGGTGTGGTGAGCCTACACTTGTAGCTATTTATAACTACAAGAAAAACTATCCACCTAGAAACACTACCCGAATCGGGTAGTGTCACGCCTGCCCTGAAAGGGAAATGGCTTAATGGTATAATGGTATACCAGAATTATTATGACTACGATGTTCTGAACGTTTAAACAAACATTTAAAAAAATTGTATAAAACATTCTTTTGCCCTAAATATTTTATCTTTAATTATTTATTCTATCTAGTAGGACGGCTTCCATCCGAAAATGACCAAGCCAAACGTTGCTTAACTTCGACGATCGAACGAAAAGCTTTTAGAAATCCGATGTATCCATGTGGATTATTATTATTGTTGTCTTGTAAGGCTGGTTCATTTAAGTTCATATATATATATATATATATATATATATATGTATATATATATATAACATTTTTCTTTTACTAAGGTGGGCTTAGAATCACTGTAAGAATTTAATCATAACCAGTGATAACCCGCGGCTGCATCCGACTTTATGAGAAGTACTTGCATTTGCCTGGACGTTCGGCCAGGGGAGAGGAAAACTGCAGAAAACCACCTCCCGAGTTTAGCCGGTCATAAGTTAAAACGCAGCGAATACACAACCCGGTCATACGCCGCAGATGGTCACCCATTCAACTGCTATCCGTGCTCGAAATGGCTTGACATTTGAACTCTTCCCGAGTCAACAATATTTAACGAAGATTCCTTATAATGTTATTTATAATAAATAAATGATCACCAGCGACATCCTAGGTTTAAAAAAAAGTGTAAAAGAGATTAGAAATGGTGATCAAGAAGTGACAGATAGTGATAGATGTTTTTTGTAGTGACAAACTTAAACATTTTAAATCTTCTAATTTTAAGGACTCAATTTAAATTCGGCATCCTTGAATTAAATTTCCATCGCCTTTAAATTTAAAGTATTCAATTTTGAACAGCTTTAATTCAAAATTATATAATCAAACGCTTTAAATTTAAAAGTTAATGCCATTCAATTTGGCAAGATTAAAAATTACAATAACTCAAATATTGAGACTTAAAAATTGTTCATTTTGAGTGTGTAAACTTAAATAAAAATTTTTCAACAGTTTAGTATTCCGACTTGAAGGATTCGCTTCAATCTTGTGCAATTGCAAACGATGTTCATTTGAAAAACTGTCTAATTCATACACTTTTAATTTATAATTATCAAATTTTGAACATTGAATTAAAATTACAGAATTTGGACGAATTTTTGGAACCATGCAATTGATAACTTTTCAATTTCAAATCCTTCCAATTATACATTATTTGTATATAATACCTTCAAAATTGAAATTCTCCAATTTTGAAAGGTTGAATCTGAACTTATTCAATCGTGAGAGTTTTCAATTTAAAATGTTTTGATTTTATATCATTCTTATGGTCAAACTATGGGGGGAGGTGTAACGTAGCGGAACTTGTATCAATTCATAACTAGTTATAAAAGCGTATGGGGATCCTAAAGAGTATACTTAATTTGTAATCGATAGATATGCGGCTTGGTTACCCGCACTCGACAACAATTTTTAAAAAACTTCGTGTTCCCAGTACTTATTTTTTTTGTTTAATTTCAATTTTTTTACATTTCTGGAAGTCAAAAAGGTGTTCTCAATATTTGGCATATTTTAGTCAATCATTCTTTAACAAATAATTTGTACTTAATTCACTCCTGTTTTCGAAAAAAATTCTTAACACCTGTGTGAATAGAAGAGGAATTTTATCGCGTATTCCTGTGATAAAAACGCACTAGGAAAAAAATCACCAAGACACAGGAATCGAAATTGGAAACACAGAAAATTTTTAATTTCCAATTTCGATTCCTGTGTTTTTGAAATAGAAATTATCTCTTAGAAAATGATAGATTAAAATCCAAAAATAATTGGAAAGACTTTTTTGCGACCCCCAGAAATGTAAAAAAATTAAAACTCAATAAAATTTGAATACGCTCCAAATAATAAAATTTTTTTAACATTTTCTTCGAGGGCGGTTAATCAAGCTGCATACCTATCGATTCCAAATTAGTTACGCCTTTTTGAGGATCCCAATACGCTACTTTTTCGCGTAGTGAAAATTTAAGGTTCAAAATTCAACTCTCTTATAGAAAATTCGTAGTTTTGGCTTGAAAATTACACAATTTGGTTGAAATTTTTTTTCTCTCTTGACTGAAAAATCTTTTTTGGTTGAAAATGCAACTATTTTGTTTGCAATTCGTCTCTTTGGTTTAAAAATTCATCTCTTTTGGTAGAAATTGGATTTTTTGTTGTGAAAATGCAACAGTTTTTTTGAAAATTAATCAACTGTTTTTCATTTTAAATCTTTTTTGGTTGAAATATCAACTATTACATTTTTCGTTAAGAAGTCATCTTTTTTGGTTGAAAGCTAAACTACTTGGCTGATAATTGAACTACTATGTTAAAAATGTATTTCTTTTTTGGTTGAAAATTCATCATTTTAGTTTTCAATTCATCTCGTTGGCTAAGAATGTACCTCAGGGTGTCTACTCACTTCCTGAAAAAAATTCCCTGACAATTCATTACAACTGTGTGAAAAGGGTACTATCACTATCAAATGTTACAATAAATTAATAATACTAACCACATAATAAGTAAGTTATTAAATTTGTCCCTAAATACCATGAATTTTATTAATAATTATTAATCCGATTTGAACAAATTTTTGTTTTATTTCCATGCTTCAAATTCAATGCATATTCAACATATTCATATTTCGAATAAAATATATTTTTCTGAGATGAGTGAAAATGATGAAAAGAAGTTTCGAATACTATAACTATAAAGTTACTTTTACGAATGATAAAGCATTGCTGTATAATTTTATATTAAAATTTAAAACAAAAATTGAGCATGATCGAAAAAATTTCCTCAACTTAAAAAAAAAATACCTGATAATTTTTCATTTAATAATTGTATAAAATTCAACTGAAGAAAAAAAGTCATTTCGAAATAAAATATGTCGATTTAAGGGGCTTGGAATTGACCAGCACTATCTTTTACATACCAATACGATCATCAAATTCTACTTTGAAATAGAAAATAATCCACTATATGAGTGACACGTACCTGAAACACAAAATAAATGTACACTTTAGTATTTAGTACAATAATAGTTTTTCTTGATAATAGATTTAATGCTTTCACGATGATTTATTACAATAAATTTAAAGGAGGTTTTTCTTACTGAAACTAACACTTTTAGTAAGCTCAGGTCTTCTCAAGCTAAGCTACTAACATCTTTAGTTTTCTTAAAACGGTGTAGGGATAACAACATCATCCCAAAATTCTTACAGTTGAAAAACCATTTGGGAACATATAAATCCAAATCAATTCTACATAAAACAAGTTTGCTTCTCTTGAAAGAAAGAATACAACATACCGAATTTGTCTTGCAGACTACCTCCAAAAAACTATTAAAACATCATTTGACCAATCCAAACGGATTTAAGATCTTTCCACTCAAAAACAAAAAATAAAATTTGACAAATTACTTCCAGTAAGGCACGCACCATTCACTAGCACAGTAAAAAACATCTCTAACCATCCTTTCAGTAATTAAATGATTTCAGCCTCATCTGAAGGACATAATTTTGCAGTAGCTCCTTCAAAAATCCCGAAAGAAGAAATCATCAGTAATTTCGAATCCACAATATATAACCCTTCCACCCGAAAAAGCAAATGACATACGACGCAGGCCCAACTTCCCTCCTCAAACTTAACAAAACAAGAAAAAACAGCAATTGAAGAACTCAATCAGAATGAGGACATCATAATATTACCCGCAGACAAAGGCAACGCAACAGTAATAATGAATAAAGGAGACTATAACAACAAAATCATGGACCTTCTAACTGATGGTACATATAGAAAACTTAAAAAAAGACCCCATACAAAAACAATAGTAAGCAAAACGAAAACCCTTCTAAAAGACTCAAAACTTGACAGCGAAACAATATCTAAATTAATACCTACTAATCCCATCTCTCCAAAACTTTACGGACTCCCAAAAATCCACAAAAACAACATTCCACTCAGACCGATCGTCAGCGCAATGAACTCACCAACTTACAACCTAGCACGCTTTCTCGCCAAAGAACTGAATCCTTTCACAGGAAACTCTATCGCACACGTCCAAAACTCTGTCTCTGAACACTGTCTCAATAATACCTACTTCTCTTTCAATAACAAATTCTACGAACAAACCTCAGGAGCAGCAATAGGATCTCCAATCTCACCTTAATAGCCAACATCTTTATGGAAAATCTAGAAACTAAAATCTTTAACAAATCAACGCTTAAACCGGAATTTGGTGCCATTTCGTTGATGAAACTTTTGTTATCTGGAGACATGGACTAGATGAAGTACACAAGTTATTCGATTTGATCAATCAATTACACCCTAATATCCAGTTCAACATGGAAATTGAACAAAACGGAAAATTGCCTTTCTTGGACGTACAATTGACAAAAAATCTGATAACACATTAGGACATGAAGTTTACAGAAAACCCACCCATACAAACAGATACCTACATGCCTCTTCCAACCATCACCCATCTCAAAAGCAATCGGTCATCAACTCCCATGTATGCAGAGCTGCCTACATAACAGATAAAGATAACTTACAAAAGGAATTACAAAATGTTAAACAAATCCTAATACAAAACGATTACACAAACAATAAGAAAATACACTCAAAAAATAAGTCAACACAACTTACTAAAGGAAGAGAGAGAAAAACAAAGTCTATATTGGAGAATCCGGGAGAGCGGTGAGCCAACGTGTAAAGGAACATGAGAGTAAAGTCAGGCTAAGACATTTCACGCAATCAGCACTAGCTGAGCATCATATCGAAACAGGACATAGCATTTTATTTGACAAAACAACCGTCATCGCAAAAACGTAGAATATTTTTCCAAGAAAACATAGAGAAGCAACCGAAATATTAAAACACCCTAAAAATCAATAGGGATAATGGAACGTAGAGAATATATATAAGAACAACGTAACCTGAAACTAAAGTTTCAGGTCAGCCCTGAAGAAGCGAACTGCAATGTTCACGAAACGTCGGCAAGATTCGTAGTTTTGAACACGATTGAAACCCGAAAAACCTCCTTCAAAAATAATTTTTCTTTTCGATATTCTAGATATAAATCTAAAGTTACTTTAATAAGATATCAAGCTTAAATTAGTTATATCCCATAATATAATTTATTAACTTTTCTGGGTGTCTACTCAAGTTCTGAAGAAAATTCCAGTTTTTTTCCAGGTACACAGAACTCACGGTTTCAGTCCTGTTTCGGGAGTTGCCAGCAAATAGCCTTGGCTACAAGTCGGGGGGATCTAGACGTAAACAGTCAGGGCCGCCGGAACCGTTTCCAATTGGAATGCATAATATTGCGCAATATAGTCGACTAAGTACTCGCGCACTGCGGCCCTTCCGAGACGAGAGTCGCAACTGTCTCTCGTCTTGCGGACTATGAAACTGCGTGGGCCAGCAGTTCTAGGAAGGCCGAGACTGGGGGGACAGAATCCGAGAGTTGAGTGTATCTCTACATTTTTCCAGGTACAATTTTTATTAATACGGAGCCATTCAAGTATTAAGTGAAACATTTTTTAAAACAATTCTGACTCTATAGCCTTTCAAAATATTACGTAATAATTAAATAAACACTTTATTTATCCATCCGTAAATGGTTAAATTACAATTAACTAAATTTATTAAAAAATCGAGAAATTAAAAAAAAAGTAGAATACATATACAACATTTACGCAAGTTAATTATATAAATAATTTTTTTTCTGTTCTTATAAATATTTAATTGCATCAAAAGGTACTTTTTATAAATAAAATTAAGTAACGAGATTCTTTAATTTATGAAAGTAACTTTATAAAAGAACATACAATTTCTTCATGGTACAAGCTTTTAGGAATTTTATGATCACAGCATATTCCTAAATAGACTCGTATCATTACTATCGAATAATAAAAGAAATGAATAATGCTAAAAACAAAATAATCTACATATTTTTAAAATTGTTGCTATAGTCCACGAGTTTGATGAATACTTTTTAATCATTTATTACTTGCATAAGTATTAAAAATTCAATTTAACATAATAATATATTCAATAAAATATATTTTCCTTAGATTAGTGAAAATGACAAAAAGAGGCTTTTTTAAGTAAGTATAAATCCAGAACTATAAACTTACTTTTAGCATAATGAAAAAGACATAGTTATTTAATTTAATATTTCAATTCAAGCCGTGCGTCAAAAAGGGACCTAACTAGCATTTGAATAAGTCACCTGAATATGGATCAATACGATTAAATTCTACGCACTTCATGTGACTTATTCAAACGTTAGTTATGCCTCTTTTTGACGCGCGGCTTCCATTTTTTGAACAAATCTAAACAAACTGTGCTCACTTTTTGAATTTTCATCCAAAATAGCTGGTTAACGAACTCGTTCTCTCTTTTTCGGCCATAAAAAAGTGTGCCAAAGCTCAATCAAATCTGATCATTTTTTCGAAAGTTATCGTGGCTACAGACAGACAGACAGACTACAGACAGACACCTTGGTAAAAATCGTTTTTTCTAGCTCAGGGGGTCTCAAAACGTGGAGATTTGATGAAAACCGACTATGTCAAATTTTACATAAAACCAATACCTTCTCATTAGAATGAGAATGTAAAAAATTCCTTGATTTTGAAAGAAAATTCCCTGACTTTTCCTTCATTTTCCTTGACCAACAAAATTTCCTGTCATTTCTAGGTTTTCCAGGTTTTATAGGTTAGTGAACATCTCGGTACATATTTTGTTGAAAATTCTTTTTTTTTTTTTTAGTTAAAAAATCCACTATTTTGGTAGAGAATTAAACTACTTGCTCGAAAATTCATATTTTCGGCTTGAAAATTCGTCTTTTTGCTTGAAAATATAACTATTTTCAACCAGGTAGTAGAATTTTGTACAAAAATAGTTGAATTTTCATATAAAAAAAAAATTTCTAGAAAAGAATTGAATTTTCAACCAAGAAGTTCAATCAAGACAAAAAAAATTTGACCAAATTGTTGAATTTTCAAGCCAAAACGGCGAATTTTATGCAAATAATTCATATGAATATTAATATTATAAACAATAAATAGGAATTCTCGACAAAAAAGGTAATTTTCAACGAAAAAGTTGAACTTTTAAACCGAAAGGACGAATTTTTTATACAGCGGTTGAATTTTCAACCAAAAAGAATTTCTTTTTAACAAAATTGTTGAATGTCCAATGAAGTAATAAAAATTTTATCCAACGAAGATTAATTCTCAACCAAAAATATGAAAGTAGGCTGTTCAATTAAAAATAATTAACTTTTAATTAAAAATGGTTGGATTTTTAACCAAAGAGATGGATTATCTAAAATGATGAATCTTCAACTGTTATAGTTAAATTTTAAGTTAAAAAATTAAATTTCAACAAACAAAAATATTTAAATCTGAAAATTAATTTTTTGTTCTTGAAGCATTTCTATAGATGGACCTAGTTCCGACTATTACTTCTGGATGATTTACAATTTTCTAGATCCAACAAGGAATGATTTTAAAAATTCTGAATTTTAGAGTGGGAAAAAAATTGCAATTTTCTTATATTGGGCTGTAAATCTCTACGTTTCTGCAAATGTTTTTCTTTACCTTCAAACGTTTGAAAAAAAATTTTTTACGTAGAAAATGTTTTGCAACGTGCACCTAGATGGGCATGACTCGGCTGTGGCATATAAGAATTGACACTTGAGAGTTGCTACACATGAAAATTCATGACAGACATTTAATGCTTTTTTAACTGCAAATTGAACTATTCCTGTTGAATATTCATCATTTTAGTTGAAAATTCATCTCTTTGGTTGAAAACCCAACCATTTTCGGCTGAAAGTTAATTATTTTTAGTTGACAAGTCTACTTTTATATTTTTGGTTGAGAAAGAATTTTTCTTTTTGGTTAAAAATTTTATTATTAAATCTTGAGAATGGTAATGATGAAAATGCAAATTATATAAAAAATCAAACCATTCTGATGCGTAATTTTCTGATCAAATGAAATTGGAAACATTGGAAGTGTTTTCAGTTGTGCGTTCAGAACTTTGGGCGCATGTTACTTTTTCGAAAAATGAAGGCCTATTCCTCATTTTGGTAACAATCTTCCAGGAAACTTATAACTTTATTTTGTAATTGTTAATTTCTTTTTAATTTTCGAGAGGAAAGAGTACTTTTGTGAATCATTTACTATATCCAATCCCGTGATCAAAATACTAATAATCATAATTTTTGCACAAGTTTACATGCGACACGAAACATTGACTATAAGCTTCACAAAGTGAACAATAGATGTCGACAACATTTTCCACGAAATTGACTATAAGCTTCATCAAGTTGCCGATAGAGGTATGGTGTACTATTTTATACTGTAAACACCTACATTCGAACATCCATTTTTCTCCGTGAATTTCCAATGACTCTTTACTATGTTACGAATAAATTGTGTTATAATAAATAACATATGTTAAGAATAACTGTATATAAATAAAAAATTTCCAACCAACTAATTTATTTTGTAAAGGACCTAAGAGACAATTTGGGCATTAGTATATTTTGGAACGACGATCGCGAAACTCTATAGAAAATGAGAGAGTTTTAGAACTTTGTAGCCGCCTTGATTGGAACTTAATGCAAAATAATTGTATATTAAAAAGTACTTCATCTATCGAGGACTCTGTTTTTTTTGCTTATACAAACCGATGCTTGAATAATATTTTTTGTCGAGACTACTACCAACATCGTATGCGTTTCTCCTTGGCAATCAGGGCCGTTCTCCAGTTCCCAGTTCCCTTGGCGTGTCTTGGCAAAACAGTCTCGTTTCCGTCTTGTCTCTCATCTATGTATTATCTGCCTTCTATCTTTTCACTTGCCATTCTATGGACGTTCGCCCCGCAAGTAAACGTTGCATTACCGATTCAGTTCGCATATGTTTGCTAGCGAGCTGTCCATCGCGCAAACTGATTTCTGTTTCTCCAATCAATATTTTCTCTTTTTATATCTGGATTATTAACATTAAGTTAATTAAGTCTCAGGTGGATTCAGCAGGACTCCATGCAACCTATTTCGTTTCTTACTTTTACTTTCCCACACTGGGAAAAATGTTTGGTTCGCCAAACAAAAGTTTGGCATGGTTGCTAAAAGTCAAAGAAATTCAGGGATACCCGTGGAGAAATTGCCCAATTTGATTCTGATTCCCGACGTGGCCCTGATCGGGTTAGCCCAATGCGGCCCTGATCATGGCTACTGTTGTGGTCCTGGTCAAGGCCACATCGGGCTACCCTCTGTTAATTCATAGTTAGTTTAAAAATTAGAATTAATTAAATTTAAAATTACTCCCTGTCTTAATTAGTGAATATTCAACTAATTTTCATTTAAGTGACTAAGCTAAAGTTAATTAGTTAAATTTAACTTCTCATATGCAAAGAATGTAAGAAACGAGAAAAAACTAAAAAAAGCTTAAATTCATTTGAACAAAATGTCTAAAAATGTATGTTTACGGACGCATTAAATTAGTTAATAAATATACAATTATCAAGTTAGTATTAATTATTGTAGGTATTTTTTTAATCTGTTTAGAGTTTATACTTATTTAGATTTGAATTTGCCGCGGTAATCTCGAATGTATTCGATTAGTCTTCCGTTCGATTATTTGGCAACGAAAGGACAAAAGAAAGACAACTTTGTAAAAGTGGCGAACAGTAAACAGTAGATAAACCGGTGAAGTCATGTGGATAAATCGCTTTAAATAATTCTCAATTGACCTCGTTAATCATTTACGCAAAGTTTTTAGACCGGGGTGAGGTGTTTATATCAAACCAGAATTGTCCGGCTCGCTAAGATTTCCGACAGTGAACTTCGAGAAAGCGTCGACAACTTTTTGGCATTATAACCTCACTTTTTTATACTTTGCTCCACGTGCCAAAAAACTTTTCAATCAAATTGTCGAATTTCCAAATAAAAAAGATTAAAGTTCAATCAAAGATTAGAATTTTCAAGAAGAAAAACAAATTTTTTAGAAAGCAGTTGATTCTTGATCAAAAAAGTTTATTTACATCCAAAAAAGCTAACTTTTCTACAATGAAAGCTGATTTTTCAACAAAAGAGTAAAGTTTTTAGGCTGAAAAGTCTAATATTATAGAAAACAGGGACTTTAAAATAAATAAATAAATCTTCAACAGAAAAGATTATTTTCAATAAAAAAGATCACTTTTTAACAGGCTAGTTGTATTATCAACCAAAAAGTTGAACTTTCAACAAACAAGGATAATTTTATACCCACAAGGATATGAATTTTCAACCAAATAAAATTTAGAAATTTAGGATAGAACCTAATAAAAACGACATCTGCCAGACTGTTAGTCTCGAAGATGTCGTTTTTATTAGTTTCTATCCTAAAGTTCTAAATTATGAAATTTTTTCCAGTCGTAAAAAAGAAATTTTTATTCTTCTTATAAATTCAACAAAATATATGAATTTTTAAGAAGATAGTTGAATTATCAACCAAAAAGTTGAACTTTCAACAAACCAGAATAATTTTCTACCCAGAAAGACGACTTTTTAACAAAAAATATTAATTTTTTACCAAATCGTTGAATTTTTAACCAATAAGTTAAATTTTCAACTAAAAAGATTAATTTTCTACCCAAAAAGACGACTCTCCAACCAAATTCTTGAATTTCCTACCGAACAGTTCAATTTTTATCTTATAAACTGAAAATAGAATAGTTAAATTTTCAGATAAAAACTCGGATAAAAAATTAAATTTGAGCAAAAATACCAATCTTCAACGAAATTCTTACATTTTTAACCAAAAAGGATAAATTTTCGACCAAGAAAATTAATGTTCTATCAAAAAAGATGAATTTTCAACAAAATACATGAATCTAACGACAAGTTTCAGAATATTTTTCAAAATATTTATATAATTTTTAATATTCTTAATTACATGTTTACTTCTTTATTGAATAAATTATATTTTAATAATATTCCTACAAATAAAAATTAGACGGGGCCTGTTCAGGGCCAGATCGGGCGTTCCTTATGGATACCCCAGTCAGGCCCTGATCGGATTAGACGTTTCATTTCGAGTCTGACCCTAACTGGGATACCCGATTGGGGCCAGATCTGGCCCTGACCAGGGCCACTCTGAAATTTCTGCACGGGTAACCTGACAGAGTCAGATAATTTTTAATAAACTGAATTCCAGGTGGAAACAACTTCTAAAAATGCGGCCCCGCGGAGATGGATTACGACGGATTATACCGGATTACCCTGGATTACCTCTATATACAACAATACTCTGGATTATCTAAGACTACTCCGGATTGCACAGGATTACTCTGCCAAAAATAATTACTTTCTAACAAAATTGTTGAATTTTCAACAAAACATACAAACTTTTAACCAAACTGTTGAATTTTCAATCAAAAAGATTAATTTTCTTCTGAAAAAGATGCATTTTCAACAAAATACATTAATTTTCAACAAAGCAGTTAAATTTTAAAATAAAAAAATGTTTTGAACTGAATAGTTAAATTTTCAACTGAAAAAAATTTATAACCAAAAATTGAATAGTTACATTTTCAATTTAAAAAATACGATTTTGCAATAAAATAGTTCAATGCGGGAAATTGAAGAAAATTCAACTGTTGATAACTCAATGTTTAATTTTCTTTAATTTTTAATTTTCTTCAATTTTCAATAATACATTTTTCAACTGTTGAAACTCCAGTTATGAATTGTCTTTTGAATTGTCTTCAATTTTCATCCGTTGAATATTCAATTTTCTTCACTTCTCAAAAATTGAATTTTCATCAACTGAAAATTCAATGTCCAATTTTCTTTAATTATCAACAATTGAATTTTCAGTTTTCTTCAATTTAAAACAATTCAATTTTCTAATGTTGAAAAGTAAAGAAAATTAAAAATTCAGCTGTTCAAGATTCAACTGTTCTAAATTAAAGAAAATTGGTCATTTACTTTTAAACAGCTGCAAATTCAATTACTACAAATTAAAGAAAATTGAATTTAATCAAACAACATTTCAATCCATAAAAAAATTCAATAGAAGTTTGATTTTTCGAAAATGGGTTGCTATTGAAAAATAATATTTGGCTTTTAAAAAAATTATGTCAGGTTTGAAGTTATACCTAATTCTTAAATAGTTTAGTTTGACATCTTTAAAGTGAAAAACATTTGTGATTTTTTTATCGGTAAGATTTAAAAATAAAATTCGAAACGTATAATCTTGATTTGCATTTACTCTAAATTTACTATATAAGCTTGCCTATAAATTACATATTTACGTTTGCTAAGTAAATATATAATTTATAGCTAAGTCTCTGTAGTAAATTATAAGCAAATGCAAGAAAAAATTTTACAATTCAAACTCGAGCCTACTTTCCGGTACGAACATGCCCGCCTAATTCAAATATTGCATTCTCAAATGTAGCATAATTATTTAAAGAGAAAAGGAGAAAAAGGGGAAGTTTTTTGAGAATAGGGGAAAAAATTAGTCAAAGTAGGCGCCGCGCGCCTCAAAAAAGGGTTTCGTAGGGACGTTAATTAAGTAGTTAGAACTTCCCCCTTCCACACTTTCCCTCACGTCACTTCACCCTTCGCACCTTCTTCCACTACTTCCTCCTTTCCCCGCTCCTTCAGCTAACACTCCCCTTACCATACTTCTCTTCCCCAGCCCTCACTTCTTCTTTCCTACTCAACCTCATTTCTAATAATTTACCCTACTTCCCCTATTTTCCCTTCCATCATTTCTCCTCATTCCCCTACTTCCCAATCCCTCATTTCCCCTACTACCCCTACCACTTCCCCTCGCTTCCCCAACTAACAATCCCCTAACCCTATTACCCCTCACTTCTGCTCCAATAATTTTTCCTTATTTCCCCTACTACTCATTCACTTCCCCAGCTAACACTCCCCTTCCTCTACTTCCCCCCTGCTTGGAAAAAAGTAAGACGGACGGACGGACACCCGACCGAAACTATAAGGGTTTCTGCCCGGGGCCACGAAACTCTAAAAAGGGGAATTTTTCAAAAAAGAGGAAACGCAAGGGAATAGGGGAAAGACTGTGATCCCTGTGTTATAGATGTACCCTGGGAGAGTGGTACCTCTCCAGTGGTAATTGCACTCTGCAGTTGCTATATATCATCTCATGAGCATAATTCGCCTAACAAAATTAACTATTCCCGTGAATCAATCGGTCATTTATTTATGCAAGCTCTTCTCAGAAAAAGGTCATCGACTCTGCTTCTCATAGGAAAGACAAATCGAGAGCAAAGACTCGAAGCGAACTTCTGGGAAACGCTCTTCACTAGTTCCACTCCCGTAATGTTTCCACAACGACCGCGACGTTTGTACTCTCGTAGTTAGTCACGTCTTCAGCTCATACTTGTTTCTAGAATCTAGGTGAACGCGAGCGATATCTTCACGGACGGCGAACACCTGGACGATTATGATTAATTCGCACTCGTATTAGTTTTCATGATTCCACGAGGAAGGGGTAAACAATAGCTCCCTTTTTCACGCCCTGAGATTTCAAATTAATTACAAAGCATCTTCACGTGCAGTACAGTACTGTACTGTACGTTTCGCGGAGAAAAATGGATGTTCAAACGTAGATGTTTACAGTAAAGATACAGATATTAAGGCGTAACATCTTCCATCTTTTTGAAACATTAGGCGTAACAATATATTTATGCTATACTGAAACTTCCCAGATGTTACACCGAGTGCAGGAAAACGCCACATCATAGAGAGTTTTATGAGGGGTCATCCACAAAATTACGTGAGACCAAGAAGACTAATTTTCTATAACAAAAAACGATTTTTCAAGAAAATACATTGCAGGTAAAGACCTGAAATTTTTTTTAACAGAAAAAAACGAATTTTCAACAAAAAAGTTAAATTTTCAACTAAAGAGATGAATTTTCAACCAAGAGCATTAATTTTCTACCAAAAAAGACGAATTTTCAACCAAAAAGTTGCGTTTCGAACTTAAAAA